>VDFB02025417.1:0-21201 GCA_007258455.2 Sequoia sempervirens | reverse complement strand
TTTTCACAAATATGTCACTACTTTTATAAGTTGAAACATACATAACTATCTATAGTAACTACAATCTAACTATGAATATAGACATACTCAAGTATCCATAACAATGATAGTCCACCATATTTGTATTCATGATGTTCCTTGATCCTAATCTCTTTTGACATTTCATGGAAAAATAAATAATGCATTATCTAATATCATATTGTGAAAGAGAGGGAAACTCATGCTTTAATTTACCTATGACATAAATGAAAAATTGTATCACTTTCTCAAATGAATAAACACATGTGACTCGAGAGAGAAATTCGTTATCAATATTTTAAGGGTTCTTAGGGGATAGGTTTCTAATGTTAGGGTCCTTTACATTATCTTATGTGATTACAATCTGTATAGATAAAACCAAGTTGAAATCGACCTAAAACAAACAAGGGAAATGTATAATAAAATTAATGCAAGAAAGTAATGTTGAGACTACAAAATAAAAGAAAGTTGACATTACTGATTTTTGTGTAGTAAAAGTAGTCTTAATATTTTGGGGACTAAATAATATTTATGTTATATTTTAAATACTTATCCATCATCATCATCTTATGTCTTACTATAGATTCTAAAAATGTTATTAATTTTAGCCAACGTAATAATATATGTCTTAAGATTTCTAAAATGCATGCAAGTGTGAGTTCATCCATTAAAATTTTTTCATAGGTTGGATATTTCAAATCCATAGTGATTATTCAATAGGTCCAATGAATCCCAATTTAAATAGTTTTTGAACTAATCTCTTACCATCAAAGTTACCTTATAATGCATATTTCTAATTTTTTGGTTGATGGATTTAGTATCATGTTCAAGAATAATGGTGTGCATGACTTATCAATAGAGATGTTAAGAGATACACCCATAATACAATACACAAATATCACTTTAATCTCTTTGTGTGAACATATTATATTACATGAAAACGTTCAAGCATTCATCAATTTTCAATACATTTTCTTTAATCCCTAATTTTAGTAGTGTAGTAGATAAAGCATTAGATTGATTAAGAAGATCATCTAGGAAACAAGAGACTTCTCTAAAATAGAAACTAACTTTAAGAATATATGGGAAACCTCTATCATTACCAAAGTTAGGTGAAACTCTATTGACGAAAATATTTATAAAATAGAAAAAAATAGTTGAAATTCAAAGAATAGTTGACAAACAACCATATACCTTTATTGAAAATTATATCATATATAAAATGCATAATAAAATATTAATCTATTATTAATTTAATTTGATTGCTCTTTCATCTTGTTTGCAAGATTCAAGGCACACTTTAACTTATCCGTAAAGGCTATAAGCCATGGGCGCCGAATTAGTGGTATGAGAGACAGTTAAAACGTTTAAAATTGTTGCATTATATTACATGCGGATACATAGCATTTTGATCTTTTTATGTTCTCTGCTCTTTAGCTAATGTTTTTTCATAAAAAAAATATAAATGTCGCTTGATGCCTCACGTTGGAAAAACGTTTCAACTAACCCCCAAAACGTTATAAGCCGTGAATGCGGCCTGGCTTGTTTAGCATGGTAAACGCCTAAAAGGCCGCAAATAAGATGTTTTCAAAAGCTAACCCCTCCCCTAAAGAAAAAAATTTGCTAGGCACATTATGTTTGTCACTTTAAATAATAGGTTGCATGTGGTACATTTTCCCTATCTAAAGTAAAAGACGTTTTAAAAATATATTTTAGTTTTAGCTTTTTCTTACTTTTTAAGAAATTTCCAATTAAATGATTCATCATTGGAATTTTTAAATTTATTTTAGTTGTTTAATTTTTCTTATATTTTAACAAATTTTCAATTAATTGATTTATAATTAACATTTTTAAGTATTTGATTTTAATTATTTGCTTATAATAAAGTGTATTATTTATGAATTTAATTTATTTTATAGAAATTGAGGTTAATATTAAATTGTTCTAATTAATAAGAATAATTATATTTTAAGTTAATATGTTAGCATGTTTTATTTTCTAGACAAAAGTATACCTCTTTAATATGCAAAATTTTATCATATGGTGAAGCTACTCCTCCTAAATATAGAGGAAGATGACTAACACAATATCAATCTCTTTGTTATTGGAATCTTTACCACTTCTTTGACAACAAGAGTATTTTTTTCTAGATTTAACTATGTGTGTTTATTTGCATAAATGTTTCAAATTATGTTGTATGATCCATTACAAAATGAAAAAGAGAGTTGAAGAAGTAAATTGGGTGATTGCAGACTAGGATTGGATAATAAGATATTGGAGGAAGGTGTTTAGGTTGCACAAAACTTAAGGAAGGAATTAAATGAGGAAAAACATGAAGAAAAATATCTAGATAAGAAATAAATAACAAAAAAAGGACAAAAATAGGAAAATAGGAGAAGAGTAAAACTAGAGGGAAAGCAGTCTTCACTAGTATCAAAGTTGGCTTGGGTCGTGGGTTTTCTCTCCATAGGTTTTTTGTTTGACTCTACTCCTAGGTTTACCCTTTTGGGACTGGCTCGCGGGCTATTGGGTCCCTTCATAGGGGACTAGTCTCACCTCAATTCACCCCCTTAGGTGTTGGGCTTAATCATGGGAATACCCCTATCATTAACAAAAAGAACTAGAGAGAAAGCAAGAATAAACTATAAACTAATGAAAAATATATAAAAAGAGAAAGAGATATAATTATATAATTTAAAGATATAAAAGGATAAAAAGATATATATTTATATCTAAAGATATAATTAAGAAAATGATAAAGATTATGAGAAATTATTTTAATGAAATATCTCAAAAAAATTATAATATAAACATTTGTAAATAAAAGCACCTATATAACACAACAAAAAATAGAATTAAGAAAAATGAAAAAGAAATGAAGGGATATATGAAGATAAAGATCTAATTTATAAACCTTGAGCAATAATAAACTATAAAGATATAAAGAGATAAAATGAATTTATAATTAATCAAGAAAATAAACCTTATGATTCTAATATATAGCGAAATGAGTAAAAAGCTACTATTATTATTGTAAAAGAATGTAAATGTGAATAATGTATTGTCTTTACTATTATTGCACTAAGAATAAGAATTTATTTAATTATTACATGATACTATGTTGGTAATCATATTGATATCAAATTTATGTGAAGTTATGTCTACAAACTATGATGTAAGTTATGACACATGGTGTGGTAAAAAGTAACCCCTTCTGACATTTTGATCCATAAAAGATTCATATAAAAGTACAATGGAAGCAAGATAGATTTTTTATATTAATTAATTATTTATTTTTTATAGTATGTGATGTGTATATTTATAAATTATAACATTTATATCTTATAATTAGATTCCTAAAAAAATTAATTTCATCGACATTAAATGTCATCTCCTAATAAACATTATTATCTATTAAATTTCTATTAGGATGCATTCATGGTTATAAGGAATTTACGTATACTCATTACAAAGGGATGCTTGATGCTTCCATTAGTTATGCACTATCATTATTAGAGTATTAAGAGATAGTTTCCTCCATAAAATTAGTGTGTAAGACCCTACCTTTTGTGGCCCTTGTTTACTCTATGTTTGATGAAATTATGATTTTTTCTCAATGTGTTTCTATGATTGGATAGTGGACATGATTTTTGTGGATGATAGTTCATTGATATTCTTATGCTTATAAGCTTTGTTTTGGTTATCATGGAATTTTCATTATACAATGGATTTCAATTAAACATTGTGGTATTGATAATATGATTATCAAATGATTGCATTATGTGAATATGGGATAGATCTTAATGAGATGGGACTTGATAAGTTAAGTGTTCATATATGATGGTTATTCAATTTAACAATTTCTATGTGATCTCATAGATGGTTATTGTAGATAAGAAATTTTAGAAAAATAATAATTGTTTATAAATGTTCTGATTTGGTTAATACTGGAAGGGCTAGTACCCATTACAAAGTGGACATCAAGGACAGAGGGAGGAAGCTCACAAAAAGTAAGACTCACTAGAAGTGAGCCTAAAAGGGAACATTAACAACCCATGCTTTTGATTAGAGCATGAAACCCATAATAGAACAACTGCAACAACCCATAACAAACACTAAATAGAGAAAAAAACAGAGACTAGTCACTACCAACAGGAAAGACTAAGAACCCGACACTAAGTAAAAACTCCACTCAAAAGAAAGCTAGTGGCAACACTTCCTAGGTAAGGACTCCAGCTTCTTGCAAAAGAAAATAGGAAAAGAAAGTCAAACCCAATCAAGAACCCCCAAAGGAGTTTCACCTCTAGCACAAGTGGAAAAGAGAACCACTTGTGGCAGTAGTAAACAAAGACAGGAACACCACCCCACTCTAAACAAGGCCAAAACTCAGCCAACCACCAACCCAACAAATGGGTAAAATAGGGGTACCCAAGGAGATACCAAGACAACCAAATCAGAAAATCTTCTGAAATCCCCTTAGCAACAATTCCCGCCATCAACCAACCCAACCCTCTCCACCTTAAAAGGAGAAGCTGAAAAGAAAGTTGAAGAGAAGCAACAGCACACAAAAAGGGGCACCGACCCAGCAAGAAGCTGCACTTAGAACCAATCACCAACCTAGTTTTCCACCAAGACGAAAAACAAGTCAAATCAAACAAAATGACCAAGGAAGCCCCAACGAAACAACACCCAACTCCATTAGCAAAAAACAACTCCACCATAGTGGGATAGTTCTCCACCTTAATAGGAGAAGCCAAAATAAAAGCTGGGAAAGTTAAAACAGAGGCTCCATCAACTAAATCCAATTCGTAGAGAAACCAGTCACCAAGGTAATAGACATTCTTTTGCGAACCAATCAACACCATGTGGAGAAATAGGGGCCAAGAGAACCCAACCAAAGCAGACCCAAAAGATAGTGATGAGCAAGCAGGCAGGCACCACAACAGAGAAGCAATCACGCAAGCCAAAGCCTGACCAACTCCCCCACAATAACCTAGAACAAAGCCTCCCTCCAAGCCAATAAGGAGTTAGTGGGTAGGGAAAAAAGGGGTCAAGACAACCGTAAACCCAACCTCTAGACACACGAAAACACCAAGATCCAGACACACAAGAAAACCCACCACCCAATGCAGGATGTGAACCTAGGGAGGGGGAGAAAAGGGAAAAATGGTAAGACCAGGCTCAACAATAGTTTGAAAGAGCCTCTCACGAACACTCACCAGGTTGAAACCAACCCGCAAACCCTTAATGGACCAACAACCAACATCCTCATTAGTAGCAAAAGTCTGACGAGAAACAGGCTGCAGAAGCCTCCCCTATGCACACAGAACCAGGAAAACAAGACTCACAGGAAAAAACTCAATAAACCCCAAAAAACCGTGATCCTAGATCATGGTCTCTAGAGAAACACAAGCCTGAGCAGAAATAACAGTCTTGAAAAAAAAGATAGGATGACACAAAAAAGGCACAGACACACTCAGCACAGGAGTTACTTGCCTCCAGACCGCCATCCACCCAACATTCTCATCATCTTCGTCTCGATCAGACCCTCCATCTTTGTATTCTTCACTAGGAAAATTCAAAAAACCCTAGCGCTCCCCTTCCCACTCACAATTGTTTAGAAACATTATTAGATGTTTCAAGTATTATTTCTTATGTTATACTAACACTTTTGGTTGAGTGAGCAGATCAATTTTTTTAATGGCATTTGGGTTCACATAGCTACCTCCTTTTGTATTATTTTTTTTATTACCAATCTTACGTAGAAATTAAGATCATGTGTTGTAATGTTGTCATCATGTTATTTTTGTGGTTAAATTTATTGTGTTGTTATTTAATTGTGTGATTTTTTTTTCTTGAGTCATGGTAGGTTTGGCCATGTTAATGATAATATCTATTAAATATAGAAGAGGAGTGATAATTAATTATTCAATATCAATGAATTAGCTATGAATGTTAAGATATATAAAATGGTCAAAACTAGTGCAAATGCATATGAAAAATAATATAATTCGCCATATTGTACTTCATCAACAACATTAACATCATCTATTGGTTTATTTGATAATTACTCAAACGGTTAAAGATAAACAACTTTATAAACCTATATTTGATAATGTAAATTCAATTAACATATTTTCTCAGTTCCTTTGATATTATTTACAAACAAAAAATTCTATTATTATTCTATGCATTTGGTATTGGATAGATTCATATTTTAATCATTTATATTTCAAAATATGTAAAAAAATTAAGATTATATATTATTAATATAATCAATAGTGAAAATCATGTGGCCAATCTTAGATACCTTATTAGACTATTAAATTCAACATTTTTATAAAAGGGATAATTGTGAAGAAGACTTCTGAGTGAACAACATAAACAATAAAGAATTAGATTGCATCATAAGTTCAAATGTAGATTCAATGGAAGGATTTAAAAATAAATTTTAAAAAAATATATCATAACAATGCATCTCTTGGAAGTGAATGAATAAATATTCGATAATGACATAACATGCAAGAATTATTCAACACATGCTATGGTGGCTAGCCTGACAAAATTAGAGTCAAGAATTGATATTTCATAAAACTAAAGGACTAAGAAATAATAGCTATTGATGAAACGATGTGTAAAATTATATATACAACCAAACCACAAACATTCAATTAAGGTGTTCTTCTCTTTTCAATTTCCTTCTACTCTATTTATCGATGGAAACTAATGTTAGGATTTTATATTTCTTGTTGTTGAATGACATTTCTTTTGGGAATTTTGGAATTGAGACTCAAGAGAGTCATTACATTTAACTTGAGATGACCATATTCAACATTCAATGGCTACAAGATGATGAATTATTGATAATCACAAATAGATAGTTAATACAAATATAGCAGCAATGTTCATTGGGGTGTTGTGTAGAAGATGAAAAATACATTATTATGATATTGACCACTAGATTTGCTATGAAGGATCTTCAATATAGATTATATTTAATTTTACAATAAGTGGTTATTAGAGTTGGTTTCCCTTTGCTAATAACTCTACTCACATTTGTCTCATTATCTTGCTCAATTAAATTAATTACGTTTGTCTCATTATATAAAGGCCTTAGACAATTCGAGAGGTTGATAAACTAAAAGAAACTAATAGCTAATCAACAAAAGAGACTCATGCAAACAACATGCAAACAATAGAAAAACCTAACTAAATTCTAGTTCATTTCCAGTACAATGAAAGAAAATATTTGTTTACTCGAGCAACTTGTACCTAGATAGATGGATAGATGAAAAAAAAAGCCTAACTAAATTCTAGTTCATTTCCAGTACAATGAGAGAAAATATTTGTTTATTCGAGCAACTTGTACCTAGATAGATGGTTAGATGAAACAAATCACCTTAGGCTACAATTAGAAAGGAAACACATGGCTCTACTGGGTTTGAAAAAGGAAAAACTAAAAAAGAACACAAATAATACATTTATTTTGTTATTAATTGCATTGTAGTGTCTGATGGGCTAGAGTTTTGCAGATCAGCCAGAGTTGAAATTTGCTCAGACACTTCTCCCCTGCCAACTCCATCGATAAATAACTGTTCTCTTAAAACCTTGTGCAACCGCCCTGCAAGCTGTTCTTTTATTGAATGAAAAGCCATCTCCAATCTCTCCAACTGCTCTGTTGCATTAACATTGTACATAAACAAACCATAATAAAGATCAAAGCTATCACGAGCAGTGTTGTCTACAATTCGAAGCAATGATTCATATCCTTTAGTATCTATTGGGGTATACTTTAAATACAATTTTTCTAATATCCTCCCAATAGTATGGGTAACAAATTGAGTTTCAGCAGCATTGCGATCATGCTCCGCACAGGACATCTCAACCATTCTGCACCCTTCTTTCGCAAATATATTCAAAAAACGCTCACAACGCTCAGTTCTCAAGCCTTCTCCAATCCTTACCTTATCATAGACCAAAGGAAGACCGCTCCACCCAGCTTTCCCACTTTCGGGCCCAAACATAGGATGGGTGCACAAGATATCAAATTCTGAGGGAAGCAGTTGTAAGAATAGATTGCGTGGAAACTCTTTGACGGAAAGGACGTCTGCAAATAACGTATTTCTCTTCAATCGTTGAGTTGGAAACAATCTCAACACAGACTCCGTTGATATGATAGATGAACAAAGCAATACAACCTCAGGATGCTCTTCACAGAAATCATCTTGATCCGTGTAAAAGGAAACTCCCATCTTATGTGCAACTTCACTATGATCTGTTCTAGAATAAGCGATTACTGTGTGACCTTGCCTAACCATGGTCTTTGCAAGAAACTGACCAAAATTGCCAAACCCCACAATGCCGATCTTTAACTTAATATTATTCCCAATCTCATCACTTCGCTTGGATTCATAGTCAACTGGCTGCGCAGCATGCAAACCTATTACATTCACATGCCTTGAAAGGCGACTCTGTTTTCCATTTTCTTTCTTCTTCTGGAAAACTGCGATTTTTGGCTTTGGGTGTCCTATTTTAATGGGCACTAAAGTCTGTCTGATAACAAAACAAGGCTGCGAGGAACGAAAAGAAACAGTAGAAAGTTGGATTGAAGCAGCCATTCTAAACTTGTGCCTTACTTTACAGTGCAGATTCAAATGAGCAAATGAGAATGGCAGACAGCTCAAAACTCTAAGTAATCTTATAGGTACAAATGCTGTATAGCTCTCTGAGTAGGCAGCTCAAAGATCTAAGTAATCTCAGAGAAGTTGATCTGAGTAGGCATTTTTTCCAGCATGGAAAACGTATATGATTGCAAAACAAAACGTTTTTAACATCTCAACAACTGAGAAACTACAAGACAACAAAGATTGGTACGTCTCCGATAAGCTCCATGTGGTACATTTTATCCAACTCAAAAGATAGGTTTTTTTCTAATTTATGTTATGCTTTACCTTTTCTTTTATATATAGTACTTTGCATATAAAACAAGAGACACGTTTTATCTATATATTTCAGTCATTACAGATTTCTTATAGTTTATGTTTCTATTTCATCAAGATCATTTAATATCATGTGAGTTAATATTGCATATCTTTAATTAAACATATTTGTTTTTTTTTAATGATAGAATGTTTTTGATATTGGGGAAAACAGATTTTGAAGGGACCCGGAACCCTTTACAGCCAAAAAGTCAAACTGCTGAAAACAACCAAAAAGACCAGACTGCAGAAAAAACAGCCTGCAGTCAACAAAAAACCAGCTCATAAACAAACACCATTAGGTTTTACAATTAGAGTTTCACTTGTTGGAGCGAAGAGTCATATCGAAAGAAGGCCCAGAGGGTTTAGATTTTTTTCCAGAAACAGTAATCCAGCCTTCTTCAACTTGTGCTGCCTTAGCCTGCCAAGCAAGCCCATCTTTTTCCTGAGGATGAAAATCCGCAGCCCTAGAGGTAACATCATAGTTCTCCTGAACAAGTGTGGAAACGACCGGAGAGCTGCCAGAGATGGGAATCGAAGCACCATCACCAGAAACAGAAACCGGTCTAATCGTTTGCTCAATATGATTTATCATTGTAGCTCCCCCAGCGGAGGATGGAGAAACCCTAGCAGTCGAAACCCCAGCAGCATGTGAATCAGAAGCCCCAGCAACTTGTGAATCAGAAACCACCACCTCAGAGAAGCTCCTTAGCTGATTAGATTTCTTCTCAACCGTGTAATGTTGTTGAGAAGCATCATTCCACCAAGTAGTTGTCTTTTTCTCGAATCCACATTTCGTAGTAGCATGTCCAGTTTTGAAGCATCTTCTACAGTGGAAAGGGACCCCCTCATAATCCAACGATTGGATCCAAGACCCCCTAGAAGATTTTAAGAGAACCTCAGCGGGCAGTCCTTTTGAGACATCAATTTCAACAAGTATTCAGGCAAAGGTAGAGTGAAAAAGATCAGAAGATTCATTGTCCACAAGTAAGAAATCACCTAGGGCATCCCCAACCTCCTCCAGGAGAGAGTCATTCCAAAGGTGAAGAGGGAGATTAGGAAAACGGACCCAAATCGGGATTCTATTGAAGGTTTCAGAAGCTGGGTTAAAATTGGAGTGCCAAGGTTTAATCATCAGAAGGTGTTTGTCCTCCCAGTTGAAGAAATTATCACACAAGATTGTGTCTCTATCTAAGGTATTATCAAACTTAGCAACAAAAAAACCTTTGGCCATTCGGAAGATATGAACTTTACTAGTGATGAGGGGCTCCCATTCATTGGTAATGATAGAACAAGTTAAAAATACAAAAAAAAATTGCATATCAAATTTTAAATTAATGACAGAATGTTAATTTAAAATTTGATATGCAATTTTTTTTTGTATTTTTAACTTGTTCTTACAACTCATGATTAGAGAAAAAAAAAACCATTTTTATTTTATTTAAAGTTAGAGATATATTATTTTATAATTTATTTTATGTTTTGGTTCATTCTTGACATGTGAATAACATTTGAAAGATAAAATATTCTCCCATCATTAAATGATCACATTTGTTTTCTTATAGTCACCTTTCATTAATGGATGAATTAATTTTTATATGCATCATCATGATATAAACATATTTAATGGAGATCCTCCTTTACATTTATACATGCATTCACATAAGATATAGTTAAACACTTTTAGAGTACCTCCTCCTATATCACATCTTGTAAATGATTTGTATTTATCTATAAATCAGCAACATGAGGATCTTTTATTGTTTTTGGTCTGTATATAGGTGAGGGTATGATAGAATTAGTTAAAGACATATCTTGTATATCATGCACTACTATTACTTACGACTTAATGCATACATGTATAAATATCGATGATTTCAAGAATGATAATTCACCTTATCTATATCGCCTAGTCACTAGGTTTGAAAATCTATAAAAGTATGTTGATATTTCCACAAAGATTCTAACTAGAAGATGATACTAATAAAATATTCCATGACTCTTTAAAATCCTTTTGTTTTACTTATGCTTCACCAAATGGATTTGTGGCACCTATACTTAGATAATATGATAATATAGATGATCCCTTACAACATGGAGAATACTTCCAATTTATGCATCTCCCTAATTTTTATAAGGATAAACTTATTTCTTTGGTGGCAACATTAAGCTTGATTGACCCTGTACTTATATTGTTTATTCACTTCCTTCACTTTCTATCACTTAAATATTTTGTTAGTGATATAATTAAATATTTGTATTAATATCGAGGCTATTACACTCATTACTCAAATCATGCAATGAAGAAAAAATAGCCCAAGAATCAAATAATAATTTTATTTATAGCTTTCAAAATTTTCATTACTAATTTGTGTTGTCTCTATTACGGGATGATGAGATTTAGTGTAAATTTATAAGTGGTTTGATTCAAATATTTGAAACTCAAGTGTATTTCTTTCCTTGTCACTTATTTAAATGTTTATGTGTCATTAAATATAATCATAATATTTTCTTATTAAAATATCTACTTTAACACCATTTTATTATAGCACTTCACCCATCTTCTATGCAAACATTAATATAAAATTTAGAAAATAGAGAAATAAAGATGTACATGGCTATATTCATAATGATCATAATTTTTTGTATAGACGAAATCCCTTTAGATATTTAATTACATTAAAAGAGCCCCAATGTATGTTACTAGGACAACTTGTCCAACACAATCTCATTACCTTACCTTTTACAAACATAATGGATAATTGTAACCTTGAACAACATATCTGAAAACTTAAAAAGTGCTTTTTGTAAGGACCTATTAAAAATTAATATTTGTGTCATTTGGGTATTAGTAATGGTTACATATCTCGAAACTAGAGTCAAAATATTACTTTTTATATTACTAGACTTTTTATATATTCAATGTGTAAGTGCTTCAATTTTTAGTCAAACTATGAAAAACTTTGATTTTCAAGGAAAAAACCTCCATTAATTGACCAAAAGGTGGGCCCAATTTCTTCCACTTGCCCATTATTCCTCTAATTATTCAATCTACTCAAGGGTTTCTTGAATAATTTTTTATCATAATTTACATTTAGGTTTTTCCCCTTTAGACCAAAATTGGTCCTTATGCCATCCCTAAATATATAAGGCATGATTAGAACCTTTATCCTTGAACCTTTTTCTCATCTATTCACTAGGAGACATGGTGAAAGAGTATTTCATGTTTGAATTTACATCACTCCAACTAATAATAACAATTAAATTCTTCAAAGATTTGAGAAAAGAAAAATTAAAAAGTTATATTTCTCCTCTTCATCAAGCTTAATATCTAATGTATCTAACTAACTCAAAATCAAATTAAAGGCAATCAATTTCTTAATAAAATCACCTTTCTTTATCTTTGAAGAATATAAACATATTTTGAAATCTTTTTCTTCTTCTTTTTATAATTTTTGTGTAATAGATATCACCTTCTCTCTTCCATAGTGAAAAGGTAATAACTCTTGTATGGCATCGAAGAGTTCAAAATCTATAAGACACAAATAGATGGTTTCACATTCCTTCTTATCCAACATTTCTTAATCCTCATCACACATTCCATTAGGTTGTCCTTCTTTTAAGCCAAAATATCCCACTATAACCAAAAAAATGACCACTTATAAGAAAGGTATTCTTTTTCAAAAATAGCTAAAGGTCTAACACCAAATATTTTTTTTAGATAAAAGATAAAAAGTTTGAATGATATTAATAGTATAGAAGCTCTAAAATTACATGCATAAAGAATAAAATCTTACAAAATATGAAGACGAATAAGGGGCCAAAACAAAACAAAATTCCCCATATACCAAATGGTTAATGTATGGAGGCCAAAAAAATAAAAATCCACAAACCAATAAGTGTGAGAAAAATGTAAAGAATGCATATTTTATATAGGGGATTGGATGTACTCCTCATATCACTACAAGGGTGGCATCAAAATCCATAATCTATTAGAGATTTGACATTGGATCAAAATTGTTTACCTTCTTTAAAAAATAGCTACCCATATGTGTGAGAGATTTGTGTTGTGCTATTGACACCATGCAAAAATTCTCTAGGAATGGAATAAATTCCACTTTAGCACCCTTCTCACACATGCATTGGAAATCCCATGGCCTCAAGATTGTTGAAAACCTAGAATACCAAGAGGGGGGTGAATCAGTATTCATTGAAAGTTATTAACTTCATCACCTTAAACATGTGTTCAATGAATCTCATCAAACTTGCAAAAATGGAAAAGAATAATTAGAGCATGCACCATAACAATAAACACAAGAACACCAGATTTATGTGGAAAACCATTGAAAGGGAAAAACCATTGTGAGGAGTAGCTCAAAATATATTATAACTATATACAATGGATTACAAAATGGAGGAGTCACTATCCAAGGAATCTCTATCCAGAAAGAATGAATCACTACCAAGGTCTCACTCCCCAAGGGACTCACTATCCAAAATAGAAAAGAGAGTAGAAGAATGACTCACTACTAGATCTTGAACTGGTAACAATGAATTTATATCATGTTGAAGATATAATCCCAATTAAGATAAAAAAAACTAACTTTACACACTTCATACTTCATCACTATCACCTCTCAAATTTCATTCTACATCACATCTTCATTTACATATCTTATCTCATTATCACAACATTCAATCAACCTCTTATATATATACCACAAACACCCCACAACATCAATTAGATCATCCTAATTGCATGAATCATGTAACACCATGACTTGTCATCCCAAAACTCCAACACATACACCATGTGGAAGGAACCATAGAGTGTTCTTCAGCAAAATAAGTTGGTATGACATAATTACTCCCCTAAATCTTATTCTTACAAAATTCAACTCCACACGACCATGAAACCCTTAGGTTGGTACCACACAAAAAAATTGGTGAAGCAACAACCGAATAAACCAAGTATCCATCTACAAATCAACACACAAACTGCCAAATCACTTTCCATTTGGAGTTCATAAACTTCTAACATCCTCAAAAAAATCCTCAAAACCACATAGTATAATAATCATCCATAGTGGAATGCAGAGCATTCCAATGTGTACTTTGCACCTATATCACTACCATTACTAATCCTAATACACTCTCATCAATATCTTCTATTGTGAAATACATACAACCCTTAAACTATAGATATAGATAAATTCAATACATATCATTATTTCCTTAGAACTGCATGACAAGAGAATGCAAATCAGAGAAATGCAAACCAAAAAACTGTTCCTAAGTTATATAAAAGTGTACTAGGACTTAGCTGATTTCTTCAAGCATGCATGGTATACTTATAGACTACGCATATACTAATCTACCATAAATTTTATAATGGGTTTCCATCAATGAAAATATTATAAACCATCATGCTCATGTTTCCTTTACTCTCCCCATTTGTCACTGAGGACAACACACTTCTCCAAAAAACACTTCTCCAAAACACTTTCCAAAACATTCTCCCCCTTTGAGATCAAGGGAGAAGGGTAGAAAAAATATATTTCTCTTGTTTACCACCCCTTACTAATATATTTACATGAGATTAGGCCCCCTATCTTCTTTACTCACCCTTTCTATATTATCCATCACAAAAAAATTGTACAACTCCATCTACTAACTTTGCATATGTAGATTGAAATAAAAAAATTGCATATACAATGAAAAAGAGTACACCTTAAGCAAATGAGGGAAAAGTACCCTAATATGAAACCTTAAAGTTTGTAAGGTGTTAGCTCTCAAAAATGCAAGCGGGATGCCTCAAGAGGCTGCCAATCTCTTGATACATTTCAGGGTAACAGACAAGGTCAAAAGCTTTCAACCTTCTACTCTTCAAGTGCTGCTAGACCTAGGCGGGTGTACCTTTATGAATGAAGCAGACTTGACTTATGATTATCTTTCTTGCACAATGATTTGTCCACAATGGTGGATGGAAGTGAACAAACAAATTTGAACTTGATAGCAATAACAATATTCTGATCTAAATCCTAAAGTGCTCAATTAACAAATGTAAAACAGATGTAAAGAAATTGAATGAATCCAAATGATGAAATTGCAAAGACCAGTGCCTTATTGGGTATGTAGAGTCAAATGAAACAGAAGTGGGAAACTTATTCTGGCAGAAAATCAAATGGCTAGCATATGATCTGTTTATAACTTGTATAAACATGCAATATTATGACTACTAAGCTCTACTTTAATAATCTAGATGAATCTCCCTAATTACTATGATCAACTAAAATGATTTAATCTCTTCTTGAGAGAACCAATTAATTAACCACACAGATACAACAAATGTGCACTGATAAACTAAAAATAAGCTTGTTATATCAATTTAAACAACTAGAAAGAATCAACTTGGAGACAACTTAGCAATACTTTTCAATAAATTCAACAGACAGTTGACACCAGAAATAAACTACCACACGAGCTGAATTTCATTGAAATCGCCATTTGGAAACATGCAACATAGTCTCTGGAATGAGAAATTTATTCTACTGTATTTATCTCTACCTACTGCCTCTAATCTAAAATCTGATGTTTCAATTACAATCAGGAGTGAATATTTATACACCAGCATTAAGAAAATAAATCATTTGAAACTCCATGTCGGCCCTCCATAGAATTCGGGCTCCAATCAAATTGGCCAACAATGGTTTTACGAACTCACATGTCGGCCACAGTATTTGAATCTTTATTAAACATTTACTGAGATAGGTCAGCAAGTATGCTGAAGGAAATTATATCATTAGTCACTCCTTTGGTCTTCTGCGCCTCGCCGTGACCCTGTGATGTCAGAGAGATATCATATCAAATACCTTATGTCATACCTAAAACTCATATGTTATGTTCCTTCCAATTGCTGAGACACAAGAAGTTTTCTTACTGAAATGTGCCCAACTTTCACCTTCGCCAAGACAACATATAATCGGGGAGATGCTATATAGATTGCCTAATGTTTCACCAAAAGCCCACATGATACATATTAGTCATCGTGACACATGTTTTTTCTTTTCGACGAGTCCATCCATCCCATATATGTCACTGTAACTTTGAACTATTGGGGAGACATCTCGTAGATTATATTGTGTCATACTGAAACAACCCGAACACACCTGAGATCGCCAAGAGAATTCAAAACACACACCGACAGAGACCCCTTTGTTTTCCATCGGCGAGACTGAAGGTCACTCACCGAGACCTCTTATCAAGAACCTTATCTCTCATCGAGTTGTTCTTTTAGTTGTCAGTTGGTGTGACAAAATGAAAGCGCTATGACTTTGCACTAAAAGCAACATGTTAGGCCGAAGTGAATCCTTAATGTGTTTGTCGGTGAGACCCTAAGAATTTGCTAGGACATCATATCAGTGAAACATTATATCAACGACTAGACTCCTTCCAAAATGTGAATCAACCTCTATCGCCGAGACCATGAAGAACTCCTGCCGAACGGTGCCTACAAGAAAATTTTGATCACTTTGACATCAAATGAGTCTTGCTGAAAGGCAACACAGACTCATGTTAGCAAAAAACACACAATGGGTTAGGGAGACAATGGTATTCTCATTCCGATATGAACCAGAATGTAAAAAATGCATGCCCCAATGGATTCTATGGGGTCACACGGCCAAAATATGGGTGAAATATGCACACGGTAGAACCAAATCTGGAAGTTTATGAGTAAAACCAACATATGAAAACATCATATTTTTATAGTTCCAACATAAGGTGTGCCTCCAAATCATTCTTGGAAAAGGTAATCATATGGCACTAATTTTCAAATTGGACATGGAGGTCTTCTCCTTCTTCTAAAGAACTAGGCACTATATTATTTTGTACAATCTTCTCATAATCGAATAAAGCTTTAGTTAAAGGAGTAAGAATTGAACTTACCATATCTATGAGATGACTATACTACATTATTATTGTCTCCTTTTGTTCTTGCAGTAGAAAGAATTGACCATGTAGATTTTTAATGATAGCTCTTATAGCTCCATTTTCATCACTCATTAGATAAAAATAACTTAAGGTCTAAGCAAATTGATACTCAATTGAGACCATATTATCCTTAGTGATCCTTGTAGAGACTAGCCACTTTAAACATAATTAAAATAATTGTTTCTAAAGCTTCATTCAAACCCTTCTTAACATCCTCAAAGTTTCCTTGCAACTTCGCATGTGTAGTACCATAGTTATCAAAATTATCAGCTAACCTTTTATCATTAAAATTATTTTCCATTCAATTCTCTATCTTCTATTCTAACCTAGTAGAATACTCCTAAAAGGAACCAAGTAATAACCTCAATTATTACACACTGGATAAAGAAATTTCAATAGATAATCTAGGAAGTTCTTCATGCAACACCTTCACAGCTTCATCAACTAACTCAGTACTCTTCTGGTGAGTTTGAAGAATCTACTTCCTTGTGGAGTAATGAAATACTTCACCAAGATGTAGCTTTTGTAGAGTGAAAATCTTATCTATGTCTACTTGACCTTGTTACATAGGAATCTATAATAGTTTTGTAGACACCACCAGTTGAAACTGTAACTACATATCCAAAAGATCTTTCAATGAATCTTCATAGGGTCTAATGGATTCACCACCACTTTTTACACTTTCTTCTTCATTGTTATCATTCCTCTCCTCACCATTTCCAATCCTTTCATATGCATTCTTCTCAACTTTTGGAGGATGCAAGGTTTCTTCTTTTTTTGCTTCAGTCTTCTCTAAGGAATCTTTCTTATCTTATTTATACTTCTTATCAGTTACCTCCACATCTAGAGGGGTATTATCTATTAGCATATCTTCTCACTCATTCTCTTTCTCATGTCAATCATTAATAGGCTCATTGAATTTTAGGAGGGGTTTGTCTTTTTGCATATGATCTTCACCACTGAGAGGAACTCTCAAGTCTTTAATAAGTGTTTCAATTGATTACAATGTATCTTTCCTTAACCTTTCTATATCATCCTAATCTCTACTCATGGGAGTGATCACTCCTTAGTTTATCTTGAATTTCTTGCTATACAACTGAGACAACTTGATTATATCCTCATGATTCAATGAGGAACTAATCTTCTCCAAGGAAGATGTCTTCATCTTTTCATCCTCTGCAATAGCCTCTTGTCTTCTTCCGTCCAACACACCTTCTATATCATCTAGAAATTTATTTTCTACCTAACCTAGTCTACTATTTAATGTCACCATGTATTTGACTATACCATCTTCAATTATTTCCTTGTCTTCATCATTTTCATATGGATACATTTCAGCAGTTTCCTTCAACATACCAAACTATGCAATGTCGTTGAATAATTTATCTAACTTCATAGGACTATTCTTTTGGATAGGAGGTATTTTATAAAATTTCTTATCTATTTCCTCTCCTTTTTCCTTATCTTTACATTCTCCTTGTTCTTCTCCTAACCTAAAACTATTTTTTCTTCTTTTAAAAATGAAAGCTTTTTTTTCCTTCCCTACTTCCTCTTCACTTTTTGTATCCACCACATTGATTTTCTTTACTTTTGTACTCGTCTCTTCTTGAGAGACACTAGATTTAATTTTCCATAGAGTCCTCAAGGGTACCAAACTCTCTCTCCAAATTAGCCTTCATCTTCTCAACCTTTTCTGCAATATCTTTTTTTTCTACTCTATATTTTATTTGTTGGATTTTTCTTCATAGGTATGAAACCTATCTATTGTTGGATCTCTAGGTTTACTAGATATGACCTTTGTAAGGCCATTAAATTCAGCTTATGTTACCTTGTAACAAATATCTGGTACTCAAACCTTTCTAGGTTCAGCTACCTCCATATAGTAGTAATCTCTATTAACCATAAAAGTTAAATCATTCTTATTTTATGAACAAATTTTCTAGGAATCCTTTCTCTCTCGTGCATCCAAGATTGAAAATGATTAAAGAGTCCCCATAAAATAGAATCATAAGACTCTTTACAAGGAAATATCCTCAAATGGTCTCTAATTTGAGTGACTATATGAACATTATCCATCCATACAACATTCTTTGCTCTAGAAAAGTAATTTATAAAGAAACATCAAGTAAATGATAAGAATACAATAATGGAAAGGGTATTTTCATTTTTTTGTCTTCTATAGGTTCTTCAATAATTGCAATCTCAAGAACTCACAAAATAAAAATATTTTCCCTCTTTCAGCATTCGATGAGCTATGTGTATTAGCATGGAAGAAACTAAATTCTCTCTATTTGTGAAAATATTTTTTAACTAATCATCATACAAACATACTTGACTACCATATCTTTAATGTGATTCATAGTTAGGGCATGATTGTCAAACTTCTCTGTAGTAAGCTTCATTTTTACTTCATTCTTCACAACTTTCAATGTTGGGATTGGACTAGTGAAGCACAAACTAGTAACAACCCTAATTGCATCCTTGTTTATCATGTGTGATAAGTCCAATCACATGAATTTTTCATGTATTCTGATGAAAACATACTCCACTCACTAATTATCATAGTAAAAATTAGGAATTTCATTGCACACATCCAAATTCTTCTTCGTAAAACTGGCATACTCTGGTTTTAACTTGTAATTATTGCTATTTAACACTTTAACCATAATTTTTTTCATCTTTAATGATCATATTCATATAACTTTGAATGAATGTAAATATGCACATCCTTTGTGTGCAATACATTCAAAGGAACACTAGAAAATACATCTTCCTTATCCATCTCCATGGATTTGTACCAATGCTTCTTAAATTTAGCTCTCATCTTCTCAAGCACACCAATAAATTGTGAAGTAAACATCTTGTACTTCTATAAAACTAGGGATTTGTAAGGTCATAAATACCTTGTGAATCTTCAACAACATGGTTTCACACAATGATTCACAAATGCTCCAAATATCTTTCTTTGCTCTCCTCTTCCAATGTTTGAAAAAAAATGAATTTTAAAATATATAATGAAGTATAAACCATTTTCTAGTGATATGATATGCACATTATTTTTAGCAAAGGAAGTTCATTCAAAAAATTTTCAAACCCTTTATGTGATATCACAAACACTTTTAATCACTCCACAAATATTTTCAGTAGGATATTTCTCACAGGAGATTTCACCAACTAATCAAGCATATCATCCTACACATGCACCAATATGCTGAATACATCAACATAGTGTTGCAAGTATGTGTACATTGGCATTCTTATTGATTTCAATAATCTTGTGTTGTCATTGATGAGTAGAAGATTATTGCAAGAGTATATTGATTCTTTGATGAGTTTCATTACGTTTTCATTAGTAAGCTACTAGTGTCAACCTCTAGTGTTTCTTTGATAAGATTTTTTCCATGGTTGAGGAAGTGATGAATATGATGAGGATGTGTTTGTGGTTCTTGGTTTTTGAGTTCTTTTGAGAAAATTTGATAAAAAAAGGAAACAATGAGTTGTAGTGTGTTTTGGGTTGAAGAGTATGGTTCTCATGTTGCTTCATATTTTTTCTAGGTTGAAGATCAACCTATACATTTCAGATATTTCTATCATAGGTATTAAGGAGTGTTGTATCCAAAATTTGGTGTGGGTGATCATTGTACAAAAGAATTTGTGTTCACTAGTGTGTGAACTATGTATTATACAATTGTCTAGGAGAATTTTTTTTGCTCCATGTTTCTCTATAGTTTTGTTTCAAGTCTTACGGATCTGAAGGTGTGTTGATAGTGTAAATATCTATAGTGTAGTAAAATCTATCCCTCTACATTTCCACACTAATTTGGAATTAATATTAAAAATGAGCTTAATTATGCCTTAATTTAGTGTTGTAATATGCATTTTACATATTCAAATTAAGCTTAGGGCCCTAGGAATTAAAATGGACTTAATTGTGCCTTATTTTAGTGTTGTAGAGTGTACCTCTTTACTCTTTCACACTTATTTAGGTCTCCTTTAATTAATTGAGCTTAATTTTTCTTCATTGGACCCTTTAATTCAAATCCAAGGCTAATTAATTATATTTTATGAAAACGAAACTTGACATTCATTAATGCCCTAACATAACACTTCTCATTAAGCAATGTGTGTCCTAGGTGGGTGACCTAGGACCCATTCACCCATGGGAGAATAGGTCCTCCTTGTTGAAAGAATGAAGAAGGAGCCCTTTTAATGT
>VDFB02025415.1:0-20664 GCA_007258455.2 Sequoia sempervirens | reverse complement strand
AATGATATGAAAATGATAATGATATTGAGAATGAATGATATTGAATGATATGATAATGAAAATGATAATGAAAATGAATGAAATGATAATGCAACTAAAATGGATGAATGATATGAAAACGATAATGGATGAATGATATGAAAATGATAATGATACTAAAATGAATGATGTTTCTTTTTTGGTAATTTCAAACGTACTCAATCCTTTGTTAGAGAGATATGCTCTCTTTGATGCTTTGCCAACATTGGAAAATCTATAATGCAGATGCAGAACTAACATGAATACAATCTATATTAACCATGCAGATTTGTCATTTTGAGACCTATTTTATGCTTGTTTATCATCATCGAACTTTTGAAATATTGGAAGTTAGTACAAGCATCAAAGAGGATATTCTCACCGATGATGCCCTGAGTACAACTTTCATGATTTTTGATATAGCAAGGTAATACAAGCATCGAGGTATAATTGAACCAAGATGACCTGAGTATTGCTTGCATAAACAGACAAGAGTTAACCCTTTTCCTATGCAAATTCTGAAATGTCATCAATGATATGTTGTAGAGCATGTCCCATGACAAATTTTCACAATAATAATGGTCAACTCACAGACATCAGACAAAGAAAAATCATACTCCTTCCTTGCTTCTCTAGTCTAGGACATCATCGAGTTGCTCCAGAGGTATGATAACAAAAATCCATAAAAACAACAATTCAACCTTTGCTTAAAGTATTTCAATCATTATTCATATTAGATCATCCATTTTGATTTGAAAAAACCTAATGTTATGCTTTTCGATGAGTGTTTTGATCATGTATGATTGATTACCAAATGTTGTCTTGTCATTTTGTTTTGGTTTTGTTTGACGCGCTCGTCGTACTGCCATTTGTCTTTTGTGATAGCTCAAAATTCAGTTTCCCCCATTGAGTTTGTATTTTGCTCCTAGTTAGACACAATTGATTATTATGGATATATACAATGTTCACCAAACCATGATGAAAGACGATTGCCTCTATGATGCGCAAATGATGGATAGATAAGATTCTGATAGGACAGTGATGTTGATAGGATGGTAATGTTGATAGGATGGAGGACATGAACTAATAGATGAAAGGGCCAACTTGTTCGCAAATAGCACTTGATTGCCAGGTTTTCACCATTTGTTTTTATTGCACTTTTTTAGATTTTATGATTTTATTTTTATTTTTGTCAAAAGGATGCCTATTTGCCAAGTTTTCACCCTGATGATGATTTTTTCCAGACTTTTTCTGTCATTTTTGGATTTTTTTCTAGGACTTTTTATGCTATTTTTTATATTTTTTTAGGACTTTTTCTATTGTTTTTGTATTTTTTTCAGACATAGAACTTCTTAAGATGAATGCTATTGATCGGTTCTTCAAACAGGTCCCCTTCAAGTGTAGACAGTTGATAAGCTCCAAAACCATATACTGCAATGATGACAAATGGACCAAGCCAATTTGGTTTGAACGTTCCTTTCTTCTCCCTATCTTGTTGATTGCGGGGATTTTCTTTCAGGACCATGTCACCTACTTGAAATGTTTGTGGTCTGACTTTGTGATTGTAGGTACAAGACATGACTTGTTGATAACCCTTCAAGTGAACAGTTGCACGTTGTTGTCTCTCATCTAGCAATTCCAGCTCTTGTAGTCGTGTTCTCGTGTAATCTTCATCATTATTAGTCCCTTCGCTGAGACTCCTCAAGTGAAGGTATCTCAACTTCTAATGGTAAGGTTTTACCACTCCATATACCAAGGCATATGGGTGGCTCCTCAAGCAGTGTGAATGCTAGTCTCTATAGGCCCACGTTGATTCAATTGAACATTCCAATCACAGCTGACATTATTTACCGCCTTCTTCGATCTTCAATATTTTTTATTTGAAGCCCTTCTTGGCCATTTCCCTGTGGATAATAGGGCATCGAGAACTTGTGTTGGATATGGAATCTTTCACAAAGTTTGTCGACATCTTGATTCTTAAAAGGTCTCCCATTATCAATGATAATGGAGTTGGGAATGCCATACCGACATATGATGTAATTCAAGATAAAGGATGAAATTTGCTTGTCGGTTACTATGGTCAATGGAATAGCTTCAATCCACTTGGTAAAATATTTAGTTGTCGTGATTATAAGCTTGTGTCCATTTGATGATGAGGGGTGGATTTTTCCAACCAGATCTAATCACCACTGAGAAAAGGGCCATGTTGTAGTGAAAGGATGCAACTCTTGAGCAGAAGCATGAATAAGGTTTCCATGTATCTAACACTTTAGACATTTCTTTACAAAGGTAAGAGATTCTTTTTCCATAGTTGGCCAATAATAACCCATTCTGACAAGTTTCTTAGCTAAGGTCAATCCACTTGAATTAGTTCCACAAATACCACCATGAACTTCTTGTAAGGCCTTTTCAGATTCATCACATTCAAGACATCTAAGAAGTGTACCATCAAGACCACATCAGTAAAGGGTGTCAACGATTAAGGTATAGCGAGAAGATTGGCGTATAAATTTTATCTTTTGATTTTGGGACAAATTTGGGGGTAAGATATTATCTTTCAAATATGTATAGATCTTGTCATATAAAGGGGAATCAGAACCAACCAAATGAAAAATGATTTGGGTCTCAAGATTATCATATGTAGGGGAAAACAATTGTTCCACTAGGAATTCATATTGAGTTTTATTTTATGATAGTTGTAGTAGGGAAGCAATCGTAGCCATGGTGTTTGCAACGTTTTTGTCAATTTTGAGAATTTGTGTGAACTTGATTTCAACAAAATATTTCTTAAAATCATCAACCATGTTCTTATAAGGCATTAACTTGTCATCTTTGGTCTAATAATCATCATTGATTTGGTTAATGACAAGTTATGAATCACCATAGACTTGTAGCTCTCCATTCCAATGCCACTCTCATTCCAGTAAGAAGTGCTTCATATTCGGATATGTTATTGGTGTAAGGAAAAATTAATTGATAAGATTTTGGAATAGTATGTCCTTGAGGTGTGACAAAAATAATTCTTTCCCCTGAGCCATGTTGTTTATAGGATCCATCAAAATATAGTGTCCATGACTGCTTTGTTGTTGTGGTGAAAACATCTGCATCAGGAAAGTAAATATGCATCGGATGATATATTTGTAAGGGTGCTTCAGCTAGTTGATCTACTATGACTTGTCCTTTGATAGATTTTTGATCTACATAATGGATATCAAACTCACTTAAGATCATTACCCATTTATCTAGCCTACTCGTTAAGGTAGATTTTCTCAAAAGGTATTTTAATGGATCAATTTTGGCCACAAGTTTAACTATGTGGGCTAACATATAGTGTCATAACTTTTGGGAAGCAAATACTACAACTAAACAAGCCTTTTCAATAAAAGTATAGTTGAGCTCATGACTAGTCAAGGTCCTGCTAATGTAGTATACATCTCACTCTTTTCTTGTTCTATCCTCTTGTGCCAACAATGCCCCTAAGGATACCTCTGTGGCTGAGATGTAAAGTATGAGTGGATCTCCTGGTACTGGTAGAACCAAGACTAGGGGATTCATCAGATATTGCTTGGTTTGACTGAATGTTGCTTCACACTTTTCTTCCCATTTGAAAGGAAAATTGTTGTGCAAGAAATGTGTGAAAGGAAAACTCTTGTCTGCTAGTTGTGCAATGAACCTTCTGATAGATTGTAGTCATCCTTGCAATGATCGAAGTTGACTGATATTTCTTGGTGCTGGAATCTCCCTGATGGCTTTAAATTTTGTTGGATCTATGTCTATTCCTTTTTCTAAAACAATATATCCTAAGAGCTTTCTAGATTTAACTCCAAAGATACACTTCTTTGGATTGAGTCTAACATTGAATTTCTCCATTCTGACAAAGATTTTAGATAAGATTTCTAGATGTCCCTCTATTTTATAATATTTTTCTAACAAATCATCCTCATAATCTTCCATGAAAATGTGCATCATGTCTTGAAAAATAGTGTTCATTGCCCGTTGCTAGGTTGTACCTACATTTTTTAGTCCAAATGACATCACATTCCAACAATAGGTACCCCAAGGACATGTGAAAGCAATCTTGTCTTGATCCTCCGGGGCGATCTTGATTTGATTGTATTTTGAGAACCCATCCATAAGTGAATACATGGCATCTCTAGTTGTCAAATCCACAATTGTGTCAATGCTAGGTAGAGGAAAATCATCTTTCGGACATGCTTTATTCAGATCCCAAAAATATGTATAGATTCTGATACACCCATCTAGTTTTGATACTGGTACAATGTTAGAGATCCATTCTGCATAGTCAATGGACTGAATGAATCCAACATCCAATAATTTCTTCAATTCTTCTTTGACCAACAATGCGACATGCGGATGCATCTTTCTAAGTTTTTTCTTTACTGGATTTTCCCCTGACATTATAGACAAATGATGCATTATGAGATTAGGATCTAGTCCAGGTATATCCGCATATGACCAAGAAAAAATAATTTGATTGGCTTTCAAGAATTATGTGAACTTTGGTATCTCTTCCTCTGTTAATGAAGCAACAAGCTGTAAGATCTTTGGTTGCTCTGCAGTGTCTATGTTGATTGCTTTTTTTGGCTCGATCAAAATAGAAGATCTCTCTTGGTAGTATTCTAGGATAGTGCCAAGTTTCTCATCCTTTAGTGCCTTTGAAAGGTTTTCACCGTCAGATACACTCTTTCCTTTTCCTTTTTCATTATCTAACACTGCCATTTTTTGGTTTTCACGATTATATCTATCTTTTGTATTATTAATTTTGCAGCTAAGAAACTTGGCACTCTCCTGATTTAAATCTTGATCATGAGATTCACTGGAGGAACCTGTTTCAGGATTGGAAGAGTGAAGGAAATCTACAATGGCCTCATCATCTTGAAATATAGGGATATCAATAGGTTTAGTTAGATCCCAGTCAATAAGCTCAAGATGGATTAAAGGCAAAAGATCATCTACTTGAGTGAGATCGAGGGCTATTAAGGTCATGAAATAGACATGGTTAGCATTCTCGCTATAGGGAAGGTCTATGATGGTATCCTCCTATCGATTATCAATCTCGTTTTGAATTGAATCATCCTCGCTTGAGTCATGGTCATCTTGAAGTACATAGTCAAGTGGCTAAGTCCTTGAACTTTCTCCTTGTGTAAGTATGGGTGTATATTTTTGTATGACATCAACCTTTTTATCTCTCCAAAATTCATCATCATAAATTGTATCCCATTCATATTCATTTGAATCAGTGTCAGAGGTATCTTGTACTCTAAGAATTTCCAAAGCTATTTCTTCATGGGATTTCTTTAAAGTTGCTTCTTCATGAGTTTTCTTTAAAGTAGCTTCTTTTGTATCTTCACCATACCCAAGTCTTGTTTTATCTTTTGGATGTGTTAGAGTAGGTTGAATGGGTTCTACAATTCCTTCCTTTCTTTTACCTATGGGACCAGGTCCTTGATAGCCCATCCTTTGCATTATAGCATAGCCTTTACCATATTGTTTTGTAGGAAATTTTATATGTTGAACAGATTAATCTTCATCTTTATATAGCCACTTGAGAATGTCTCTATCTTCGGCTTCATCTTCTTGAGTATTAGCTTTGATAAATTTTTCGTCAAACATTGTGATGGGTACTAAAGATTGTGCTCCTGATGTGGTGGCTACTACAACTTGTTGTTTGGATATTGTGGGTTGGCCATGTGATCTTGGAGAGATAGGTAAGTTAGAGAGACATAATGAATATTCTCCCACCCCTTTGTCCTTTAATTGCAATTTTGTGCCAAAGTTCTTTATCAACTCCTTTGATTAGTCATTATGATTTGAAGGGGAAACAACAAGAGATTCTATATTATGTGGTACCAAAGTGTCTTGGGTTGCTATGAGATTAGAACATATTTGGCTATTGTTGTGATCTATTGGTATAGTTATCTCTTGTTCGTCATAAGGAAATTTGAGACATTGATTGTACATTGACTATACTGCTTGCATCTCATGGATCCAAGGACGACCCAAAAGTATGTTGTAAGAAAGGTCTCGATCCAAAACTTGACAAAAAGTATTCTTTATAACATGTCCCACTCTGATAGGAAACATGATAAGACCCTTGGAAGCTCTCTCTTCATCATCATATGCTTTTATTATTATTTTCCTTCTTGGATCAATAGAATCTCCTAAAAATCCTAAGGCCAGGACCAACTTCAAAGTATAAATATTCAAGCCAGCTCCTCCATCTATTAAGACATGCCTAATTCAGGTTCTATGGACCATGACTTCTAGATAAAGTGAGGAGTTGTGCAAATGAGACATGGAGGCATCGTCTTTTTCGAAAAATGATAGGAAATTGGGTGAGGACAAGTATCCCACCATGGCATGAAACTTGTTAATATCCAAATCAGTGGATATAGTTGTGTCGATGAGAGCTTTCTCCAAAATGTTCTTATGTGCTGGGGATATCTTAAGAAGCTCTAAGATAGAAATTTGAGTCGATTTTTCTGCAATTGATTGAGTAAATTATACTGACTTGGAGGAGGTATATTTGTTTTGGATGAGCTCCCTTTTAAGACAACTTGAGCCTATCCTCTTGTTGTTACATTGACTTATTGATAGCCCTACTTTTCTTTGACTTTAATAACATTAACCTGCTAGTCATCCATGTAAATGTGGTTGATTGGGATATCATAGACCTATTTGTCATCCGTGTAAATGTGGTTGATTGTGGTATCATAGACATGATTTACATTTTCCCCTTGTCACTTGAAGATTCTCCTTTTTGATAGTTTAGAAGAGGGTCCTTAAATGCTTGATGATCTTCATTGGCATGATGTCCCTCGACTGTTATTATGTGGTTTTCTATCAAATCTTGGACTAAAATCTTTCAACCCTTGACAATTATTTGTCCTATGTCCCTTGCATCTATGGTAGTCATAGTAATATGACTTGTTCCATGATGGTGGTTTGACTTATGCCTCATAATCTCTTTGAGGTGGTAAAGTGATAACATTTTTATCCAGAAGCTCTTTGAGAGCTAACTCAAGCGATTGGCCCAAAGGAGTGAAACTCCGTCGATTTGAAAAAAATTGTGACTTGGGTGGATTTTCATTTTGAGTGTTGTCGATATTATTGTTGAAGTTACCACAATTACCACTAGTGGTCTGATTGGTCAAATTTCCTTGATTGGTGTTGGATCCTTGATTGGTGTTACTATTTCCTTGATTGGTTGAATTTCCTTGATTGGAGTTATTGTGTGGAGGACCTAATAGATTGAAGATGGATGGTTTTTTTTTCACATTGTTTGCATCTACCACACCATCATTGACAACATTCTTGTTTCGAGTCCAAAATCTTGATTTGTCATTGTTGTTGTTATGATTGTACGTATTTGAACTATCTTTGTCAAGTTTTATCACTCCTCTCTTGACTAAGGCTCCTTCAATAGTGATTGCATTTTCAATCAACTTCTCAAATGATGGAGGAAAATGAAGGTTGAGCCTATAACTCATTTCTTGATCAAGACTGTTAATAAAGATATCCATCTTTTCCTTTTCAGGAACTAGACGAGAATATTGTGTGAATAATCTTCTCCACTTCTATAAGAATGTGATGAAGGGTTCTCCAATATTTTTCTTTGTTTTGCATAGATCAAGCATAGTTATTTGATGTTGAATGTTGTAGGAGTATTGAGATATAAATTTGTTGATCAACTCATCAAATGTTTTGATGGGTGTAGTGATTTTAGAAAAACATTCCATGGATTGTCCACGTAAACTTTGTGGGAACAATCTCGTCAAGTGTGTGTCCTCGTGTGCAAATTCAAGGCTCATGTTTCTAAAGTCTCTCACATGGTCAATAGGATCTTTTTTTACCCATTGTATCTATTGAATTTTGGAATTTCACAATGCTTTGGAAATTGGATCATGTTGAGATTTCTATTGAAAGGATATGGACAAATATCCTCCAAAGCATACTTCTTAGTTGTGCCCCCTTGTATTTCCTTGATTTTCCCTTGTAGTGCTCTTATTTTTTGGGTAAGATCACTAAGATCATTTAAGGGAGTTTCATTTTTTTTAGGATCTTCTTTAAATTTCTTCCTATCATAGTCAGAGGGCAATTTAGCACCTTGATTTGCCAATAAAAGAAAGTATCTTTCTTTATTTCACTCTAAGATCTTTTTCCATGAATAGGTGAAATTGTGGATCTTGTTCAACTTCTTGGAGCATTTCATCGGTTATTCCATTATTTGAAATATTTGATTGAAACTTATGAAAAGGATTTTCTTCCCTATCACCCATGTTGCAAAGTGGGTTCTCTCTTTCATCTTCTTCTCTTTGTTTTTGGGACCTTGTGACAACAGGCATATGCTTGAAACAATTTTTTATTAAACTTATATCACAAATGGGAGTGCAATTTTTTGGATAATTGATGCCTTAGCCAAATAGAATGATGGATCCTATTGATATGACTAAGGAATTTCTAATTTTTAGTTTTTGATTCCCTGGATGAAGGATGATAGATCTTGTTATGGGAGTTAAACTAAAAATCAGAAATTGATTTGAAATTGGTGCACTTTAAGATGTTTTAATATTAGTTTGAAAATGATGGTTTTTGCAAAAATCCTAATGCTTCCAAGTTTTTCTCTATTGTAACAACTGATTTGGATGTTTGGAATATTGTATTGTTGGTTGTGGAATGTAAGAATGATGAATGGGTTGACTATGATTATGCCTTTGTGAAAGGGCTCTTCATTGATTATAAGCTTGTGAATATAAAGGATCTAAAGCAAAATCATCAGTATATCCTCTATCAAAGTCATGATATCTATGGATGAAAGTTTGATAGTCAAGCAAGACCTTCCTACTTTGGTACAAAAAGTGTCTTATTTTCAAAAGTTTCTTGTAGCTAAGTGGCCTCTTTGGTTTCTTGATTCTTTTAGCAAGGGATTTCTTGAAAAATGTTGTTGATTTCCAATCCCTTAACATAAATGCCACAAGTTGATTTGTCAAATTTTCATGTTTTTTGGATGATCTTATCTAAATTAATGTTTGGAAAACACAACATGCAATAGGAAGACAATTGTTTTTAAGTCCTAGAATCTAAACAATAAGTGTATGTTCAAGAATCAAACATGATCCTTTTTTTATTTCCATTGGTATTTGACAAGAATACACTTCAAGCAAACTCACTCTTAAGGTCAAAAGGTCATCATAATAAACACAACCCACACCTTAAAATTTCCTTGACTCACATAGCCATGTCACCCCCTAGAGGGTGCCCATGTTTTTGTCTTTTCCAGGTGCGTACTCAAAGTTAGATTTCTCGATCTCTTGAGAAAATGGTCCTTATATGGTGAGTATCTTGGGGCTGATTCTTCCCTCCCCTTGCACCATGAGTATTATAATGTTTGGATACTAACTTGGTTAGCTTCTACACCAAGGCTCATAATAAGGGTTTCCATTCAGTGCGACAAATGATAAACTCCCTCAGGATACCTCCCAAGCTTTAGAACAAAGGATTTGGGGATGGTTATCTTACACGCTACCGTTGAATTGCATAATTTCCCCAAATTCTCTTTTGATTATAGTGGTTTGGAAAACTTGGCTTTAGTTGTTCACACTTAGGTCATTCCCGTAGGGTGAGTACTTTTTCCCACTATGGTAGGCCTATTAAAGGTTTTAACAAAGAATATAGTGCATGAAATTAAAAGATGAGTATGAAATTTTGATCACCCAGTTAAGTGGAGAGCATAGGCCTATCACCATACAATCACAATAAACAATGTTCAGTTTTAAATCCCAAATGATAATTTGCTATTCTATGTGAAGATATTGCTTCACAAAAGACATGATGTTCATTTTAACCGAGACATAAATGTATGATGACTACCCTAGGATTGGTGTATTTTAATCCAAATGACTACCCTAGGATTGGTTCATTTTAATCCAAGTGGCTACCCTAGGATTGGTTCATTTTAATCCAAAAGAAACAAGAAAATAAACCACTAGTTGTGGTCGCATCAGATCCAGACAACAAATTAGAAAAATTATAAATGCACTAGAACAAAGTTCATATGCACTGTAGAATTGATCATATGTGCCACAAAATTTATCATATGCACTACAAAATTGATCATATGTGCCAAAATAGAAGTTAAAAGTGTTAAGGGAATAGTCAAATCCGTTGAAGTTTCAATCAAATGCGCTAGAGTAGTCTTCAAATGCATTGGAGTTTCAGTCAAATGCACTGGAGTTTCAGTCAAATACGTTGGAGAAGTCTTCAAATGCATTGGAGTTTCAGTTAAATGCGCTAGAGAAAGTATCGTATGCACTAGAACAATCTTCAAATGCACTGGAGAAAGTGTCAAATGCGCTAATCCATGTCTCCAATCATGACCTACCAGAAAACCTACAATAAAATATTAAAAATGGGGTAAGAGCCACATGGTGGGCACCAAAAATGTGTGCGAAATAATGTCAACTATTAAACTCAATAACACACTAATGAAACATTTTATTAAAGAATCTAAAAGAGTAAAGCACTTCAAAGCAAACAGATTCTTCAAATCCATCTCATCGTCCTCTATCTCCAAGGATTCATTTTAAGCTACTTGTTCTCACATTATATAAGCAAAAGCTCAATAGAATGACATCCTAGAGAATGAGATGTTATGCAAAAGTGTAAGAACTAAGTTCCTATGCTAAATGATATAAGATAATGAAGCTATGATAAAATGTTGCTCGATAATAAAACTATGATAATGAAACTAAGAACAAATTATGCAAGCTATTCTACCATGATTATTTATTCTAAGATGATAAAAACTAAGATGCTATACTATGATTATGAAAACTAAAATGCTAAATGCTTGTTTATTCAACTATAATGCTCATGCTATGCAAATAGTTTCTATGATTTTCAAAGAGCCAAGAGGTCTTATTTATAGATTTTTGGAGGCAAAAGCTTAGTTGGCAAATATCAATGGTTGATATTGAATCTGGTAAGATGGACGGTGAGAGATTGAGAAGTTGGAGAGAAAGATGGAAGCTAGAGAAAAGAAAGAAGATGTTTTCTACCCACAAAAACATTTCCCTCAAAAATAGAAGAAACTTGCCATTTGTCAAGTTTATTTATGAGTTAGTTTTGGTGGTTGAGGATAATTCATCAATTAAATAATAAAGTTATTTAATTTCATGTGACATGTGGATTTGGAAGTTTCTAATTAAATATTGAAAAATATTTAATTATGTGTGGAATGTGGATAAGAATATTCTAATTAAATATTTAAAATATTTAATTATAAGTGAGATGGCTTTTAGAAGATTTAAAAATGATTTTATGATTTGGAAAAAAGAATGTCTACTTTATTCAAAATAAAGCAGTGTGATAATTAAATTAAATAAATTGTAAAACTTATTTAATTAAGATAGAAGAATTAGAAAATGAACAATATAAATAAATCATTAAACTCCTATCTATTTGTGAATAGATTGTAACTTTGCTCACTTTTCTATTTTGTGTTATGGGTTCTCCTCCTTGAGTGGAGATTGCTTTTATGAATTCATATTTGTTCACTTTGTCTACTTTTTCTATCTATCTGGTTGTTCGTGGAGGTGGGAACATCAAAGTGGGGGTTTGATTGCAGAAAGCCCCGAAACAGCCCAAACATTTTTCCTCGTTTATCTTGTGTACATAGGTTGTCAAGGTGAAGCTTGGAGAAATATTTCAAACGTGTGATCGCTTGTAAGTTTACCCTTGGCTTTCCTTCATATTTTCTAGTATTTCCTATTTTCTATTTATCTATTTTGCTGAGCAAACCTTAGGTTTGAGTCCATTAGTGAGGTTAATTCTTTTGAAGGTCTTAGTTCTCTATCTGCCTTGGACACTAGCGTGTCCCTCAGACTCTAGTGTTCCATGTTGGCATCTTGATCATGTGTTGTAGTCTTCTGGATGAGAGATATTACTTCTATGACAAAGATCTCAATACCCTTCTATCTTTGATTCTGAAGTATTCTATTTGAATAATGTCCTTAATAAGATATTCTTTTTAGTTTCTTCATTTAGTTATATTAGATTGAATTAGAGATTTAATTAAATAACTTGTATTTAATTAATTACTAGACTTATTATAATGTGACCATTTTTAGGTGTATATAGAATGTTGTGTAGTTCAATGTAGGATATGCAATATCTGGTACATCTGATTGAATGTCTTCATTTATGAAAAAAATAGTATGTGTGAGGCTCGATGCACAAAGGTATGGCAATATCTAATAAACCCTATCAGATGAATTAATGCTAAGTTGGAAAGTGATGTGTAGCTTGAGGTATAGGTAGCTTGTTGGTGAAGTCTACAAGATAGGGAAACCCTAATCTGATGTGTGAGTTGATCTAGACAGTTGAGAGAATCTCAAGGTAGAGATTGTTGATCAATGGAATTAATCAAAAAGTGAAGAACATCTGAAAAAAAGTCTTAGTAGTTGTATTTGTTGTGTGTGTGTGTGAGGTCAGAAAGTGCACAAGGTGTTGAACAAAAGTATGTTCATTGTGTGTGCAACAAAGGAAGAGAGAGAAGACAGTGTGTAGTGCAGATGTATGAGTTACTACAAAAGGAGAAAGTAGAGCAGGGCAGCAAGATAGAACAATGATTGTTCTTTGTGCATAGGAGAGTGCAAAATAGGTGTGTGTTGTTGAGAGTGCAACTTCAACATCTTAAAGTAAGTTGTAGTAAGTGCAACAATGTATTGTATGTATTGATGCATCTTAGGTTTTGTAGAACCAAGTCTATGCATATTTGAGATTGTTCTTATTGTACTCAGTTGTGGCTCAAAATAGGGGATTGTAGTCTCCTTGAAGTGGTTGCTTCTAAATTAGGTGGTTGATGCTTCCTTGGGTTGTAGCCCTAAAACATTGTAACAAAGATTTGGATTGTGACACTAGATTTGAGTAGCAAACTCAAGCAACCTTAGTCACACATTATAATAGATATTTGGATTGTGACCCTAGATTTGAGTAGTAGACTCAAGTAGGCTTTGTCACCATGGTTTTTCCCATATCGGGTTTTCCACGTATATTTGGTATTGTAGGCATTTGTGTTGATTGTCTATTTGCATGTTTATGATTGCATCTTTAGCCTTCAATCTACACAATAAGAGTTGAGTAAGATATCTGCACAAGGTATTTAGATTTAAGGAAGTAATATGCATAAGGTTTCTAAGAGCAAAAATTTTAAGGGATAAATTTTGGTATCTACTGATTCACCCCCCTCTCAATAGATCATTGTGTTCCAACACTAGTGATCTAAATCCACATTATCCAAAATAGACTTGAAGCAAGTTGAAGGAATTAAGAAGGCCAAGAATCAATGAACAAAATCTATCTAGACATCTTAAAATAAAATCATTCCCAATTATTTGATTGTTCCAAGTAAAAGAATCATTACTGGGATGGATATCCATTAATTGAAATTGATTAGCATTCTAAAGAAGAAGAAGACTAGCTCAAAGGAGGGTAAAAATTCTACCCTTTTTATTAATACCTCTATCACAACATTAAAGTGAAATATAATAATATAAGAGATTTTTTAATGAGAATATTATCTATAAATATATAAATTATCCTAGAGTTTAACTTTTCCTTGAAAATCTTGGGGGCATAACAATTTGTGATCAAGAAATCGAGATTGCTAGATGTGAGAACTCCTAAAGAGAGGCCACCATTGTAACACAATAACTTTCCTAGAGAAAAATGTTTATAATTCAAAGCACACATAAGACCATTAGATAGACTAAAGGAAGAAATGGAAATGCTTTTTTAGCATCTACCAATGTTGTAGCCAATTTTTTTTATAGATTATTTGCGAATTTTAGTTTCTTGAAGTAAAAAAATAATGGGTTGAGATCTTTAATCATTCTTCTAACATAATTTTGTTTAGGTTTTCTACGAAGTCCTCTTACATTCTAGGAAATAATAATGATTGAGATGAATGAAGGATTTAAGCATACACTTGATTGAGATGAACTAAAACTAGTAGGTGTTCTCCCAAGCATTTGGGTTTATCATTATCAATCTTATGAACCTCTTTGAATACCTCTTATCTCCCCTATTTTTAAATTTAATTATGTTTAGTACCCAAATCCTTGATAGAAGCATCATTTTTCTTATCTTGTTCGAAATATTTAAATTATCTTTTGGATTATAGTTAGAATTTTTTTCTTTTTGATCAATATCTATGATAGGGGTTTCAAGAACATATTCAAGCTTATTAAAGGTAGGAAAAGTCTTTTGACCTTCAAGAGTTTGAGAATTATTAAGAATGAAAGGAATGTTATAGATAGAAATAATAGACGTACTTGGCATCAAAGGAGCATGGTGGAATTTAACAATGACAACAAGCATACTTGAAAAATCCCTAGAAAGGGGAGGATCTTGAGCTGTATGACCTTACTTTTGATTGAAAAATTTAGCATTCTATGGTTTACCATGATTTTATTGATCTTGCATTATTTAATCATTCCCATAATTTTCTACCATCATTTTCTTGTTCTCATTTTTATAGTCCTAAAATTTGGTAGCTGTTTTTCCTAGAATAGACAAATTATTATTATTTTGAATATCAGTTGTATCTTCTCTATGATTTGAAGTATGTTAGCCTTTACCTTTCTTATGAGGCATGATAAATTCACTAGTGTTAACTTATCATGTACCCTTTTTATCCCCATGTGGCAATTTTTCATAAGAATCATATGATTTAAGTTGGGGATAGTCTTGAAATACAACATAATAAATATGTATCAAAATAGATTGGTTAAATTAGAGAAATTTATGAACTTGGTGAAGGTGACTAATGAATTGATGAAAAGAACTATCTCCAATATCACCACCTTGCAAGACAAAAAAAAATTATGAGGAAAAGGAAGGGATAAAAGGATGAGGAAGATGAAGGAACACAAGGCTCTGAGCACCATAGATTGGGAGGATAATTTGAAGTCTTTGACCATTGACTAGGAGAACCTAGTTGCTAGTCAAAAGATTTGATATATGTTTCTTTTCCTATTTTGTGCTACTATTGTGTTGTTTCTATATTGTTTTTTTTCTTGTATTTTATTTTACTCTAGGTGGTTGCTTTATTTGATAGCTCTTCTTTGTCGTCTCTACTTTGTCTTTGATGTTTCAATGAAGATTTATCCTTTGTAAGGGAATGGGACCCTTTCCCAACTTATATAATAAAAAACAATGTCATTCCCTACATTTAAAAAGATTGACATCATAATCTAGGCTTTGATACTAAACAAAATATTCTACTTGAATATTAAGAGCTTTTGACAAAGGATTATTTAAACCTAGTTCAACATAGATTTGAGTATAACTAGCTACTTTTTCTCTTTGGTAATTTATCAGGTACCCAAATATGAACTCAATGAATTACTTGAAACTTTTTGGAATTCATCTTTCTAAAATTCATTGGCAAAGTAAACAAATGAATAAAAAATGGAACCTTCAAAAGGAGTTCCATTGTTAGTATAAAACGTAGATGTGAGGTTTCCATGAAAACACTAACATGGTTGAAAAAATGAGGACCTCCTTAAAAAAATTAAACACAATTAGAAACATCATTAAATGAATTAAAAAATACCCATTAGCAACTAGGGTAATCTTCATGTCATCTTTGATAAACTAAGCTATGCATGCCCAATCCTCTAGCATCCCCAAAATTAGTTTGACTTCCATGAACTTATAGATGAGGACGTGTCTTTGAAAAGACTAAATCCTCAACCATAAAATTGAGATTAAAAATAATTGTTGGAATCTCTTTACTTCGAGGAAGGCATTAATTGACTTTAAATTCATTAGCTTTTCCTTTTTCTAGAGGAAATTGTTGTCTTTGAACTAGATCCACAATAACATTCATTGCATTAGATTTTTGCATGGAATGATGAACACAATGACCAAACATGGCTAGTTTGTCCTGAAACTACAACCCAAAAAATGACAAAGTTTTAAAAAGGAAAAAACTAATTTGCAAAGGTAAAAGTTAACACATGCAAGGTCAAATAAGAGCATTCACAACTTACCCTAGAGCAAATACAAGTTCTACTCATAGTTGTTCAAAAATCACCACAAAGAATATTTTTTAGCCATATGTTTTATGTGTTTGGGAAAAAGAATTGCAAGATTGTATACACTCAAATTATTAAATTTGACAACAAATACATAATATTTTATTCTAAAAGCATAATATTTTAGCATGTACTTTTTATTTGCAATAAAGTATATTAACTTATGTCTTATATAGAGCTAGATTCTGATTATTATTGTTTGTATTTTAATAATAAAAAATGAGTAATTATAAACACTTTTATGTATTAGTAGCATATTGTGTTAAACTATGATCAAAATTACCTTATATATGTATTGGTATTTTTATATTAAAAAAATAATATCAATATATATTCTATTAATTAATAAACAACATGTTCTACTACTAAGTTTCCTTCTCTTTAATTAAAAAAAAAATTATTTATATATATATATAAATAAAAAATTAAAAATTTAATTAATTTTTTTTTATTTATATATATATAAATTAAAAATTAAAAATTAAAAGAAATTAAAAGCTATAATTTTTTGGGGGAGTGAAAGAGTTATTTTATTTTATAAGTACAATTCTTAAGCTACGAGTAACTTTTTAAACTACTTGCCTGGGTCAAACTATTAACCAGTGACCCCAGAATGGGCCAAATGTTGTATTTGATAGGAAAAAATCAAGATAGATAATAATGAGACAGCTGGCCTCACCATTGACCAGCACTCTCTCACACTGTTTATAGAACTTAGAAAGCAGATTTTCACAAGCGGCTTTTCTCTGGATTTTCACTGAAGTTAATCTGATTTTCACAAGGGCTTTCTCTGATTTTCATGGTAATGGTTTTAATCTGCAACTTTCTGACTCGATTAGTAGGCATTAAAAGGAATAAGAGATAAAGTGCAGCTGGCTACGAAGTTTGGGATAACGTTTACAGGTGGGAAATTAAATATTCGTGGAGATCCTGCGTATGTTCGGACTTGCTGTGAAGGGAGTCTGAAGAGGCTTGATGTGGATTGCATTGATCTGTATTACCAACATCGTATAGACACCAAAGTACCCATAGAAGTTACTGTATGTACTTTACCCTTCTCCGTGGATTGGGCTGTTCCATAAAATGCATTTATGCATTTGACTGTTGTTCCATACTTTGGTTGCTTGTGTATCTATGGCAGATTGGAGAAATGAAGAAACTTGTTGAAGAAGGAAAAATAAAATACATTGGACTGTCTGAGGCTTCTGCATCAACAATTCGAAGAGCCCATGCTATTCATCCTATTACAGCTGTTCAAATAGAGTGGTCGGTGTGGACTAGGGATGCTGAGGAAGAAATCATTCCAACTTGCAGGTATGTAGGGTTTTGAGAGCTACAATTTATCATCTTTAAATTCTTATTTTTATAGATTAATGTTTCAATTTTTACTTGTAGGGAGCTTGGTATTGGAATTGTGGCGTATAGCCCTTTAGGCAGAGGTTTCCTCTCTTCTGGGGCAAAGATTGTTGAAAACTTAGAAGATAAAGATTTTAGGAAGGTATTTGCATGCATTGATTCTTCTTTGCATTTGACGGCTTTATTAGCTGTTTAGGTCATTGGTAGGCTATTATAAATTGCAGCATTCCTATTTGCTCTTATTAATACTATAACATTGTTCTTTATTAAATCCTGTTTTTATTAATAAAGATTATTGAACAGTATAATTACTTTTTATTTATAAAGGTAAAGTGTGAGTTCCATTTTCATTCATTTTGAGTATTTTTAGATTGTAATAATTTTTTTGTGATTTTGTAATTATGTGTGACAAAGAAATTGATTACATTGAGTAAAATATATATGTACAATAGCACGTTTTGAACTTTAGTTTGTATAATTTTATTATGAATTCACATCTATATATTTATAATTTGTACAATCTTTAATTTTGAAAAAATACATCTTTTTTACAGATTTTGCCAAGGCATGTAGGAGAGAATCTTGAAAGGAATAAGGGTATATTTCAGATGCTATCATCAATTGCTTCAAGGAAAGGGTGTACCCCAGGACAAGTTGCACTTGCTTGGATTCAACACCAAGGAAATGATGTTGCATCAATCCCCGGGATAACCAAAGTCAAGAACTTAGAGGAGAATATTGATGCTCTTTATGTGAAGCTGGCACTTGAGGAGATGAAAGAAATAGAAGTCAAGGTGTCTTCTAATGGTGTCTATGGAGATTGATATGATGACATGGATTTTACATGGATGAATTCAGAAACACCTCCCTTGTCTTCATGGAAAGGGTTATAGGTGGTTTTGATAATATTATCTTTTTACATGATTAATTATATGCAGGTTAAATAAATGGATTCAACTTTTTTAAAATAAGAAGGAAATATAATGTCAAAGAAGATTTATAAAATATAACATGAAATGTTTGATTTGACTATACAATTATTTTTCAAAAAACAACCTTTTATAACATACATTGGTCCTATAGATCTATAATAATTATGTTTGATGAGTTCTAAAAAAATTAAGGGTTTGATCTTAAAAACATGGATTTTACTAAGATAAATTTATTGATTTCTCTATTAACAAATTTTGTTAAGATAACTTTTACAAGCTTCAAAATAAGTGTGAAAAAAAATTGACTACATTTGCATTCTATTGTAGCATGCAATTCGTTATTTAATAGTTTTTAAATCATGTTAAAGGCATGAGGAGGATAACCATAATATTGCATTTAATACTTTAGCCCTGAAGATGGTTTCTGATGCTACTGTCACATCCACGATTATTGTTTAAATTTTCATTATAAGCAAGCATTGGGCTAACACCACTATCATGGTATTATGTTGAAGTAGTTGGTTGAGGGTATTGGTCCATTTGTGACTATCAAAATACTTGTTTGATCTACCATAGTAATCATGATTATAAATTTATAAGCATAAGAATGCTTGCCAGAATTGCTATGTATGTCTCTCTCTCCTCTCCTACCATAACCATGATAAAAAATAACTAACTGAATCTCTCTGTCTATCAATTGTCCCCTTCTGTGTAGCATCAACTGCTTTACTAAGATAACCCTGAGTAACATCTGGACTAATGCTCCTATCATGCTTGAGGCCACCTAATTCAACCACTGTCATTGCAATGAGCTTCACAACATTTATATCATGAGTAACCTCTGCCTCTATCATAATTGAGTTGGCCATAATTAGCCCAACAGTGAGTACGTAGGGAAAATAGGAGGAAAGAGTACTCTATTGGAATCGATGATAAAGAAATTAGATAAAAGCACTCAAGATTTCAGCTTTTTTGGGCTCTCAAAATGTTTATGCTAGATTCTGAATCTTTTATCACTTGAGCTTTTTCCCTATCATGAGTGTTTTGTTTTTATACTGGATCCAAAAGTGTGAGGTGGCTGCATCAGTGCAAATAAGATCTTCGTGCGTGGGCCAAATTTCAGTTGGCTCTCATCATCTCAAGTATAGCTTGAATTTAGTGAAGGTTCTAACAATGCTACAATCTAGTATGTAGGAGCTGTTCAACACATGATATTCTCCGCAACACTAAACCAACAATGTAGCTAGGTGAATTCCATTCTTGGTACAATGGTTTTGGGATTTATGTTTTTTTAATTTTTCATAGTTAATTGGCAGCTAGAAAATGTGTGATAAGAAACTAAAGTTTGTTTTTTAATGTTTATATTTTAATGTTTGTAGGCTTTGTGTTAATCTGGGTTTTGTTTTATGATTTCATTTGATTTTGTGCGGGTCATTCTTATAATTATTTTCTATAAGACAACATTCAAAGACTATATTTTTTATGAGACTATTAACAAGCTTCATGCAAGTTCAATAGACAAAGACATAATTTTAAAATGAATCTCATAGTTCATTTTAGATAATTTAAAATTAAAATGACCCCTTCACACTTTACGTTGGTATTCAATAATTGAACTATTTTTTGTAATTTTTGTTCTTTTGATTTAGATTAGAGTGTTTCTTGGTAATTGGTTGTGTATGCTTCTTTGTAGTGCAAGACGAGCTTGGAAATTTTAAAAAAACTTAAATTACCACTTAATTTACCAAGGATGGGCTATGTATGTTCTCCTATCACATTACAAGATGATATTGATGATTAGAAATAGCTCAAGCATTTTTTTCCTTGTGATATATTTTTGACCATTAGATCTAGTGGGAGCTTGTGTATCATTGGACTTTATGAATTTAGGAAGGAGCTATGATTATTGGTTAAAAATAAATGTGTTTTAAGCATTTCATGAAATGAAGCATAATTTCATCCCACCAATGCCTTGGCCTTCAAAACCACTCCTACAACATGTAATTGGGCCTCATGTACCTTGGAGTATATAAAGGACTCACGTGGATTGTTTGTTTATCCTAGTTAGGCATCCTTTTAGTTGTTATTCCTTGTAGTGCATTGATCTATAGATTGCATCAAAAAATTTATCATATCATACCCCTATTGTGTTGGTAGTAGGCCATGGGACAACCAATTCCAAGACATTAACTATCCAAAAATGCACTAGGCCCAATAAAATGGGCTAAGACTACCCA
>VDFB02025414.1:0-33797 GCA_007258455.2 Sequoia sempervirens | reverse complement strand
AAATTCAGAATCCTCATTGCAAAAAGATAGGTGATAAGCAATTGCGATGCCAAGGCAAAACCAAAAAGCAAAAAAAATGAAGGGTCCCCATTTGCAATGGGGCGATGTGTGAAAAGGTCACAACAAGACCTAAGTGGACTTAACATGTAAATAGGACCTAGATAGGTAAAACACTTATTTACACCAACACCCCCACTTAAGTACAACATAGGGAGTAATTATGCAAATAACACAAAGATGGGTCTCGGCTATGAGGCCATGTTAGGTACCCATGTACAATGCAAATGCAATCTCTCACAAACGGAGAAAAAAAGAAAACCCAGTGAGACAAAACTCCTCCCCAAAAGAGAGATAAATACAATAATGCTCTCCATCAAAAAATGAGAGGACAAAACCCCATTCAAAGAAAAAGACCCCCCATAAGAGGGATAAAGAAGACACCATTCAGCCCCTTCTCAATGAAATAATCCATCACAAATTCAATCAATCTCCCTCCATATGAAGGATGACAAGAGAGACCATACAACCCCCCATAATGAGATAACCTGCTGCAAAGAAGCACTGGCAGCACACTTGTGGAGTAACACTGGAATCCTTAATTAGGAAAGTAAAGGAAAGGTAATTTTTTTATGCTAGAAACCATACTAGAGTCACTCAAGGACTGAGGTCGTGTTGATGCGTGTTTTATGACACAACAAACATTCTAGAATAAAGAGTCCAAAGACGCTCTATCCCCTCTTGAAAAACTACCTGGTATGCTAAGATTGCGAGTAAGATCATACGGTAATTCCAATGTTTAAGATGAATGCGGATGAGCTCTGTGGTTTGATGTGATTATGCTGGTAACACAAAGGGACTTACGCTAGGCTTGTTCAATTCACAATGAAGGTCTAGACAATGAGGCTCTATTGCTTGGTTTATGGATCAAACAAACTGAAAAAGGAGATAAGGGTTCAGAATTTCTACTCTACTTCCTAAGAATTCAAGAGACGGTATTGACTTGGTGGAACCAATAACCACACTTTGCTTCGCCACGCTCAACGACAACTACACAAAGAGGGTGCAATCTTCAAGGGAATGTGCTTATAATTTTCACGTCATGAATAACTACCATCGAATCGAACAATATTTATCCAGACAGAAGTTAAGCATCCACAAAATAAGCTCAGGCTAACTTTACGCATCGAATGAAAATCATCCATTCAAAGAAAGTATGAGCAAAAGTTTCACCACAAATACTTATCAAATCTTGCATTCATCTAACATACATGAAAAGAAACCTAAACTACGATGAGGGATAAGAACCATGCCAACTCCAAAATAAGGGAAGCAATCACCATCAGAACAATGGATGCATTACTTATTACTTTGGAAATCTTACAACAGTTGCTTATCTCAACATGTTTTGCAACATGCTCCCATACTTTACAAATGAGGGGGTGGGTTCAATTTATAGGCTCCCCGATTACAATTCAACGGCCAAGATTAATTTGGAGTCAACGGCCGAGATTACAAATAAAACCCTAATTAGGGTTTGCTACCCTTCGACCAATGAGAAAATTGCACTCGAGGACACTTGTCCTTTTTACTAAATATGAACCAACAGATAAAATAGAAAGTTGTTGCATGTTGATTTGGAACAATCTGATTGGTTGGAAGATGACGAGGCGCCACCTCGGCGTGTTGGATGTCTTCCTTGGTCGCTTCGTTCTTGCCTTAGAATATTTTTCATGCCAATGACTTTATCGATTGTGCTTGATCTTGGATGACTTTGGCTTCTTCTTCTCACCTCGCCTTGGAGCACCTGCTTAAGTCTTTCTTCCCGGATTGCTTTGGAATTTCTCCAAGTGCCTATTCAATGTTGAGCGCGTGGGAGGAGAGGCAAGCATATACAAAAGTGATGTAGCGAAGATTTCTTTTCGCTCAGCCCTCCTTGAATAATTGGTTCTTTCTTTGTTCAGACCTCCTTTGCCTTGTGTAGTCATCCACCTGCAGTAAAACAAAACAAATTTATTTTAGATTAACTTTGAAAGATTTTTATAAATTTCATTTTCAAGTTTTTGAATCTTCTCTCCATCCAATTTCATTTGGCCATGATTTTTAATCGTTTTTCCAAAATTATTTGGCCATAAATATTTCTCGTCCGACATTTCTCTAGCCACGTCCAACTTTTTCTAACCACGTCCAACATTTCTCTAGCCATAAATTGTCTCTTGTCCAAAATTATTTTGCCATGTCCGATTCTATTTGGCCATCGTCCAAAATTATTTTACCATTACCTTCCTTCGTCCAAAATTATTTTGCCACGTCCAAAATTATTTGGCCATTATCCTCTTTTGTTGGCCATATTTTCTTGCCGTCAGATTTTATTTGGCCATGAACTTCTCTTGATTTTCGACAATTTTCTTGCCATGTCCAATTTTATTCTAGACACGTCCAACATTTCTTGGCCATAAATTGCCTCTTGTCTAAAATTCTTTCGCCATGTCCGGCATTTTCCTAGCCATTTGCTTGATCTTTCACAAATTTTCCTAGCCAAATCCAATTTTATTTTGAAGATTTTCTTGATCTTTCCAACATTTTCCTAGCCATGGCAAAAAATTTCTTTGGTCACTTGGGCGAATATTCAAAGGGCCATGCATATTTTAGCTTTCCAAAGGTTTGGACTTAGGCGAATTTTAATTTTTTATACTCTCCAACACATGGCGGACTTTGCCATTCACTTTTCTTTGGCAGCCTTTGATCTTTGTTAAGCCATTTCTCCTTTTGGCTAGTGTTGATGTGATTTTTGTGACCTCACCAACCAGGTAGAACAAAGTTTCCAAATGGATCCCCTATTCTCTCTTGAACAAAGTAGTCGACGTGCTAAGATTGCGAGTGAGATCACGCCTTCAACTCCAAGGTTCTTTAAATGCGAATAGGCTCAGTTTGGTTCATGTGTGTATGCTGTGTACTCACGAGGGGACTTACGTAGTTGTTCACAAGACGTGTAGTGACAACCAATGTGTGCTTTTAAAGGGGATTTTATGCGCGAATGATTTGGCTTTATGATGCAAGTTTCCTAAAACTAACCAGGATTATGCAGAATTGAATGGTTACAGAGATTTCTAAAATCTAACTTCTAATCTAAATGCAAATGGATATTACGCTCAACCTAAATGAATCTCGACTAACATTGTTTAGCCTCCTGTTGGACAGCATCAACAAAGTAAGTGCAATCTTCAAAGGGTGAAAATGATGTTCAAATCACGATTCGATAGAGTAACTACCATCACAACGATGCATAACCACCTATGAACCTTGATTGAAGTTAAGTACTGAAAGTCCAGTTGACCACACAAGACGGACTTACCATCAGCAAGAACGTTAGTGGTATGGATAAAAGAAATTCACTTATATCAAGCATAAACATCCATATCTAACTACAAGCATGAAATTAAGTTCCTAATTGAAGTCAAAGGGAATAAGAAACCTCACGAACTATTCCAAACAAAGTTGAAATTCACCATCAATGAAAAGCTTTATTAAGAATAATCTTTTGCGACAATCTCTTACAAAATTCTCTAAGGGAGAATTCCCCTTCTTCTTCAACAATGCAAATGAAAAACTACTCTAACTTAAGCTTCTACTCTCTATTCTGCCTCAACAATTGCTCTCTATTCTCAGATTCTATGACTACTAGTGTACAAATGAGGGGGACTCCCCCTTATATAGCTGGCCAAGTCCCAAAAGACGGCTAGGGTTACAATTAATAGAGTGGCCAGAATCGTGCCACCTCAGCCCTAAACATGATTTGCCCTAAAAACCGCCACAAAAGAGAGTGGGGTAATAAATGCGCCATTAATGGCCACCACCCTTCTAGAAGATTCCCGTCTCCAGACGCGTTCACACTGTTCTTGATCTTCCTTCTTGACTTTTGCTCTTTGACTTCTTCCACTTGAGCTAACACTTAGCCAATTTCTCGCAACTTTCTTCCTTCGAGGTTGAAACTCGTAACTTGGACTATTTGCTTTATCATCATCTCAAGTCATCATTGCTTGATCTCTATGTTCCTCCTGCAAAACAAGCAAGGAGAAGAGCATTAGAACACTTCATAATATAATCTTAACTTACTTACCTGATTTTCACGCTTCGATCTTCAAGGGCTCATCGTTTTTCCTCAGCCAACACCGCGTTTAATTTCTTCATGCCTTAGCCGAATTTCCAACCCATCTCGCATTCTGCTCGGCGCTTTTCATTCTGACATTTTCTCCAACTCAAACCTGAGGAAAGATGCTTCATCAGGAATTCGATCAAAAATCATCTAGGCGATTACTTTCAAATCCATTTGCCAAGGCATTTTATCTCCGACAACATCATTTATTCCTTGCCTTAGAAAATTTTTCAAATTTCCCTTAGGAAATTCATCAACCTGGTGCCCATTTAAAATTTTCACACTGAAGGCCGAAGCGAAGCATGGAAGGCCTTAAAATCAACTCCTCATCGATAATCTTCGATACCCAGAAGAAAATTTTCTTCAAAACGCGCCAGACCCATGGGTACCCAACGAACGGGTTCGAATTTTTGGAACCTTAGAAAAAATAATTTTCAACAAATTTAATCCATCTCTTCAATTCCAGGCGCATTTCCTCGCTCTGACTTTGACAATTTTCATCATCCTTGTGAAATTGGAGTATTCTGACTCATTCCATCCGACTTTACCCGTGCCTCCGAAAATTTTATCTCTTCCATCAAACTTAGGCGTATCTTCTTCTAGAGGTGGAATTTAAATATTTATACTTAGAAAAATATTCATCACTTTGCATGTCCCAGTCTAGGCGCCATCAAGGGTCTAACTTTCAATTTCATGCCATCTAGCCATAATAATCACAACACATCCTCCTTTCAGTGCAGGCGACTTTAAGCCTTCATGCCTTCATTTTACCTTAGAAAAATTTCAAATCCTCCTCTTTCAAGTTTGGGCGCATTTACCCAGGCAAGCATCTAGTTTCATTTCCTTAGAAAATTTTTCAAATCCCACTTAATCTTGGGCGCATATAGAGGTCTCAGCTATCACTTTTCACCATTTAGAAATATCTTTGATTACCCACCTTGATGCTTAGGGCGCATATACTACCTTGGACTTCCATTTCCCATCACTTAGAAATTTTACTGACTTTTTCTCCAACCTCAAGGGCGCATTTAGCTAGTCAAAGTTCCACTTTGAAATACTTAGAATATTCTTAGGCCACCTTCCCAATCTTGGGCGCATTTTAGAGGTTACACTTTTAGTTTCCAACACTTAGAAACTTTTCCTAATCATCCTCACAGGCTCAGGCGCATTCTTCATGTCTAGCTTCCAATTTGTGCCTTGGGCGCATTTAGCAAGTGCAACCTTCATTTTACATGCCTTTAGAGAGTTTTACCAAGTTTCTAGCCAAAGTCTAGGCGCATTTCACCCAGGGTACTTCCCTTTTCAGAGAGGGGCGCAAATAACACAAGGAACTTTTAATTTTACCAAGGCGCATTTGATAGGTGATGCTTTCAATTTCAACTCTGGGCGCATTTCACCTATCAAGGTTTCATTTTAGGTTGGGCGCACATTGCCCAGTCAACTTTCAATTTCAACATTGGGCGCATTTAGATGGGTCTCCGTTCAATTTAAAACACTTAGTGAAATTTTCATGCTTTTTAAAGAGGGGCGCATTCAATGTCATGAGCTTTTAATTTCATTGCTTAGACGTTTTTTTATGTTTCCACCTGCTGGGGCGCATTTAAGCGCCTCATCTTCAAGGTTAGGCGCATATGACAATGCTTACTTCCAATTTCAACACTTAAACCTTCTTTATTTTTCCTCCCAAGCAAAGGCGCATATGATGGGTCAAGCTCTCAATTTTGCAAGATGGGCGCATAAGAACCATGTAACTTTCATTTTAACACTTAAACTTTTACCAACGTCTTTCTCCTTTAGGCGTATATGATAGGATGAGCTTCCAATTAGGGGCGCATTTTGACCCATGGGCATCCAGTCTCGACACTTAGTAAATTTTCAAGAATCATTTCCCAGGCGCAAATGGATGCTGGAGCTTTCACTTTTTAGCACTGAGGCGCATTTGAGTGGTGGAACATTTAATTTGGTCATAGGCGCATTTGAGACCATTAACTTCCATTTCTACCCATGGGCGCAAATCATCATGGCTACGTCTATTTCCAACACTTAGTCAAATCTTTGCAATTTCCTAGGTAGAGGCGCTAATCACATGGTCACCTTTCAATTGGGCGCAAATCACCCTTCCTGCTTTCACTTTTGGCGCATTTGGGACTAGCAACTTCAAGTTTATGCCTTAGCCGTTTTCAGCTCTCGAAGTTATCACTTAGGGCGCATTTCATACGCAAAGCTTTCAGTTTTAATACTAGGCGCAAAACACAAATCAAGCCTTCACCCTATCCTCCAAGGCGCATTTTGACACACCAACTTTCAATTTTAACTTAGCCGTTTTTAGCTTTCAAATCACCTTCCAAGGTTAAGCGCATATGATAGGGTGAGCTTTTAATTTGGTCAAAAGGGGCGCATTTTATGGGTCCTACTTCCATTTGTGTCATGGGCGCAAATGAGAGGGTCTCCGCTTAGTTTCTTGCCTTAGTGAAAATTTTAACTTCTCCAGAGAAGGGCGCATATAGCTGGGTCTATGTTCATTTTAAGACACTTAGTGAAATTTTCATCATTCTACAGAGGGGCGCATCCAAGGGGTCAAGCATCAAGTTAGGGGCGCATTTCACCTATCAAGGTTTCACTTTTACCACTTGGGCGCATTTGACAGGGCCTACGTCCATTTTGCATCCTAGGCGCATATTAGACCATCAACTCCCAGTTTTGCCAAAGGGGGGCGCATATTGCCTAGTCAACTTTCATTTTTACCACTTGGGCGCATTTAGCATACTAAGCTTTCATTTTTGTCAAGAGGGGCGCTTTGCAAGGGTCTACATTCAATTCCGACACTTAGAAAATTTTTCACCTCCGTTCAGCCTTCAAAGTGAGCCTTAATGCTGGATTTGAAATTTTATCCAATTTAGCAAATTTTATGCCTGTTGCCAGATTTGAGTTGATTTTCTGTGGTCAACCCTAACTCGCCTTGACTTTCTATTTTTAGAAAGTTCCTGAAATTTCGCGCCGTTGATTGGATTCTGACTCCTGAAAGCCTGATTTTCACTTTGCTCTGACTTTTGACTAGCTTGTGCTGTCGACGCCTGATGTTTGTTTATACCTGCTATTTTTAGCGACCTGCTAAAAATAGCAACTTCTCAGAAAGTCTTCAAAATTTGCGTGTCGAATGCCTGATGCATGGTGATCGCCATCGGATGTTGATCCTTCGTGAATGTCGGGTTCCGCCCTTGATTTTAGGAAACCCTAATTGACCTGCTAAAAATAGCAATTGTCTGATTCTTGATTCTCTGTAACTCTGTTTGCTTTGGAATTCGTGCCAAGGATTTTTCATCATATGTTTGACCTGTGCTTGCTGAGGTTCAGTGCCAACCTGCCAATTATGGCTGCCGCTGAGGTGACTTACTATTTATAGTAAGTGTCTGTTTCTGAGACCTTCCTTGCTCCGTTTGCTTGGAAATTTGGACAGTGGGCCCATCGCTGGTGAACTTGCCCGTGTACGCTGACGCCGAGATCAACTTTCTATTTATAGCCTGCGCCGAGAATATCTTACTAAAAATAGCGGGTTCTCCGATTGTCTTCAAATTTTGCCAGCGGGCTCCTGAAAGGATGCCGATCATGAGGGGTACTTCAGTTTTGAACACTTTGACTTCTGACTCCTCATTTTTAGCGCTGAAGCTCGAAACCCTAATTTTGTGCATGTCGCTCAGATGAGCTCCGTTTGACGTCGTTTCAGTTGCATGATGATCAGCTTGCAGTTCTGAAGCGTCGAGCTGCTGCCCGAGTAATACCTGCTAAAAATAGAAAGCGGCCTGAAAAGTGATCAACCAGCTGTCGGGTGATCTTTCATGTCATACTGCCCGAAAAAATCTTGAAAAACCCAGAAAAACCCAGAAAAATCTTCAACATGCACGCACTGGCTAAAAATAGTAAGTTTCCGAAAAGTGGTCAGCTCCATTTGCATGCTACATCGTCGCGAAGCTCTTGGAAAACCCAGAAAGAAAATGCCGACATGCGCTGAAAATGTCTGCATGCAAACCCTGATATCGGCCTCCGAAGGCCGAATGCTGAAAGTCATCATCATACTTTGCATGTCACATCACTGCGAAGGTCTCGAAAAACCCACAAGGAATCTCCGGACATGCGTTGAAAAACTCTGCGTTTAAGCCCTGAAAATTGCCTCCGAAGGCAGAACTGCTAAAAATAGCAGGTTGTCAGTTTCTGCTCAAAATTTGTCAAAAGTGAATCTGAAGTGCTTGAGTGCAATGAAGTTGCCAAAATGTGAAAATCTTACAAAAATCAACCCTAAACTGACACTTACTAAAAATAGAAAGATGGCAGAATTCAGTGAAAGTTCAGGGGTTGCTTGCTGAAAACATGGTAATAACTCTGCTAGGCTCAAAAGCTGACAAACCAACTCAATCTGATCTCAATATGACCTAAAAACGTGAAACCCTAATTTCAGACCTGGTCGAACCTTACGTTGAAGCTTGCTGACGGGAGCGTCCCCAGAAAAGCAGACAGCGGAAAAGAAGCAGAACGAGAGAGAGAAAGACAAAAAGCAAAGCCAAAAGACCGGAACGGAGCAAAAATTTAGGGGTCCCCATTTTAGATGGGGCGATGTGTGAAAAGGTCACAACAGCTAGGCGGACTTAATCATTTTCTTTGCCATTTAACTTCTTGGCTGGGGCGGACTTCATCTATTTGGTTGCCATAAGCATCTCTTTCAAGGGCGGACTTCACTGTTTTTCTGGCCATTGCCTCATTTGGAGGGCGGACTTCCTCATATTCCTTGCCATTGACATAGGCGGACTTCCTTGATAGTTTTGCCATTGGAAGCTTTGGAGGGCGGACTTGCAGGTTTTGATTGCCATTGGCCATCTTTTGCTGGGCGGACTTAATCATTTTCCTAGCCACTTCATAGGCGGACTTGGCTGTTGGCCTGACATTTTAATGCTTATGGCTGGGCGGACTTGACTGATGGTCTGGCCATTGCCTCATTTCTTTAGACATTTTCTTCTCTTTCCCTGGGCGGACTTACTCCATTTGCTTGCCATTGGCATCCTTGACCAGGCGGACTTCCTTAAATCTGTTGCCATTTTCCTTCTTTCCCAAGGGCGGACTTTGTTGATCCCTTTGCCAATTACCATATGGACATAGGTGGACTTAAGCAGATTGTGGGCCATTGCTCAGATTTTTGTGCCATTGCTCAGATTTTTACGCCATTGATACTTGACTTAGAGCGGAATTGCTCAGATCTGTTGCCATTCATTGCTTGGCTGAAGCTTCATTGACTGGTAAACTCCATTTTCACGCTGGTAAACTTCATACTCAGGCAGATTTCTAGTCTCCTCCATGATTGTTCAGTCATAAACTACCTTCACCATGATCAGATCGCCATGAATGCTCAGATTTTTTACGAATTTCCAGATTTCTTGACGGATTTCATCAAATCTTCAACCATTTTTAGTGCTTTTACCAGATTTCTCTGTGATTTTCCAGAATTTCTCACCATTTTTTAACAGATTTTCCAGATTTTTGAACTTTTTTATGATTTTCCAGATTTTTGACCAAAATTTCAAAAAAACTTTGAATCGATTTTCTGAGAGTTTCGTTGCTCGTTTCGAACTTCTGAGTGCGTTTTTGAAACTCGTGACCCTTGTAAAAATAGAAACTTTCTAAAAATAGAAATTTTCCAAAAATAGCAACTTTCCAAAAATAGACCCTAAAAAATAGGGATCCCAGAATTGCCCAAAAGTGCCAAAAAAGTAGGTCCTAAAAAATAGGGGGCCCGGGGTGAGAAACCCTAAAAACTAGGAGGTGTCGGATTTGACTGAAACGACAGTCGATCTTTGTCTCCCAGGCCTTCTAAGCACGATGGCGACATTTATTTAGTGATCCAGGTTAAAACTGACTGACTCGATTCGGGTGACCATTCAAAATTAAGACTCATTGCAAAAAGACTAGCGATAAGCAGTTGCGATGCCAAGGCAAAACCCAAAAGCAAAAAAAAAAACGAAGGGTCCCCATTTGCAATGGGGCGATGTGTGAAAAGGTCACAACAGGTCGGAATTATGATAAAGCAATAGCAGACTCAATGCCAAGGAACACTTGAAAACTCACAAATTGGCACAACTTTGGAATCTATGAAGCAACATTTGACTAACAAATGATTTAGAATTGAAATGAAGTTCAAAGATCAAAATTGCACCCTCCCAATTGTCAAAACATCCAAGTAATCTCCACAACACTCATCGAGCAAGAACTGAAATAACAATCAACCTGGGACAGATCAAGAAAAAGTGCATGTATGGAAATGTAGAGCTCCTCAATACCTTTCCAATGCCGCAAAACTTGCGAAAATCGAAGATCATAGCAAAAAGTTACGAGTTTAGGGGCCAAAAAACAAGATCTAACTTCAAACAATAATAAATACCACAAAACAGCAAAATTTTAGAAAATAACTTGTACCACTGCAAAATTGACGAAACCAGCTTTCCGACGATATCTCATTCGCAAATTTCTCCTCCTAGATTGCAAGTTATATTGATTTGAAAACAAGGCCCTATTAGGACTTCTGCAAACTAAATAGGGGCAAAAAAGAGGCCCTTGGTCACTCCATAAGACCACCTGCATTATAAAAAGTTTTAAAAACATCTAGCGGCGGCGGTGTCGGTGGAGGGGGCGGCGGACCTATAGGCACTAAGCCCCTCCATGCAGGTGGTTGTTGGTCACAAGAGATTAAACCCATGACTAACCACTAGGCTAAATAATCGGTGATTAATAAATTTAATAATAGACCTGCCGAAAATTAAATGCTAATAGCAACAAGTACAAAGGCAATATGACAATGATTTGACCGCAAAATAAGGTACGGAGACTGACGAGGATGATGCCAAAGAGAATCTGCAAAATATGCCACTAAGATGCCAAACAATTGCGACTGCTACACCAGATGTACAAGCCATATGGCCAAGTACGGATTTGTACGGTTGTGTTGTACCCAAACCAAATTTTTTGCTTCACTAAGGCATTCTGCTAAATATAGTCTTAACCTTGTTAAAGTGATGTCAAGAGATGGTTTTTGGGCCTTTCAAGTATGGAGCTTATGTCAGTTTCATGTCAATCTGATACTGAAGACTTTTGAGAAAAGTGAAAATCTGAAGGAAAATCATCAAATTTTTTTTAACTTTGGAGAGGGGAGCACCTTTTGAAAAAGGTGCTCTATCTTTTAGGGGCTCAAATCTTGTTTCTAGGGGTTATCACTTCCAAGAACATTTGTCTGGGATCTCGCCAGCTTCGCAATGAGCTATCAAGCCGGTCAGTCAGATGCGTTTAGCTCAAATTGCAGGAGATACAGCGGAAAATGAGAGAAACAAGAAAGCAAAAGCGCACCTCTAAGCTAGGGCCGCCCATCTTTTTGAGGCTCCAAACGAAGGATTCAAATCAAATGACACCTTTGAGGTTTGTTTCTCGCTCAGTCTAGCTTCGCGTTGCACCCTACAACATGTCAATCAGAGTTGCTGAAGAGTCGAGACGAGGAGGCGAACGTAGGGTTAAATCTTGATTTTGAGGTTATCTCTGAAAGCAAAAGAGCACTTTTTCAAAAAGGCGCTTGAACTTTTGAGGCCTTTAATGCCTTCTGTTTGGTGATTTCAAATATTTAGTTTGTTTGTGTTATGTCCAGCTATCCATTGCCTGTCTCCATCAGATCAGAATATGACTTAGCAGCCCGCAGTCGAAGTTTCAGTGATATTTTGGTCAGTTCCAGAAATGGCTCTCTAGAGGAAAAAGAGCACCTTTTGGGAAAGGCGCCCTCCTTTTTCACCTCTCAAATGATGTTTTCTGAAGAAGTGTACCTTTGCAGTTGTTTTGCGGAATGGATTCAACTCCGTGTTGGACCAATTTGCCAGTCTTGAAAGTCTGTTGAAAACGAGATACGGGGGGATCAAGTTTACCTTTGTAAGATGAAAACGATGAAAAAATGGCCAAGTCTAAGGTCAAAAGTGCCATTTTTGCCAAGGACACTTGGATTTTTGAAACCTCAAATCTTAGTTTTATGGTTTGCAATCTCAAGGAGTGTTTTGATCAGTTTTTGTCCTGTTTTGCAATGCAACCGTCAGCAAGTCAATCAAGCTTTTTAGTCACCCAATGTCAGGGATTGAACAGAGGCTCCGGAGAGGTTAGAATCCAGAATTTTCATCAAAATTGGCTAAGTTTGAAATTCACCAAAAGTCAAAGGTTGACTTTTTGAACTCAAAGATGAAGTGGCGCCCATGAATGGTGGGATTTTTAAATATTATTTTAATATTTAAAATTCGATTTTCAAAGAGGATTATTTAAATTGCTAAAATTGGCGATTTTGTGCATGCATGTCAGTTAACTGAAAAGCATGTTTCAGTTCCATGAAAGGTGCCACCTTTTTAGGGATTTTGGATTTTCAGTTAATTCCTCAAGGACCAATTAGGATCAAGTCGAATATTTTTGGTCTAATCATAATGATTTTATGATGTGGCACTTAATTTCATGCATACAGTTAACTGTAGTGAGAGCCAATCACAGCCTAGGCGTCCATTTTGAAGGCCCAATCAAAGGTGTGCTTTATTTTGAAGTTCAGTTTGAAGGCTATTTTGAGAGGTGCGCTTCTAGTTGAGAAGATGGACCATTTTTGATGAAATTTATTTATTTAAAGGCTTAAGTCGCCATTATTTCATCATTCTCAAGCAAGTTATGCCTATTCACAGCTTCATTAATGGCGATTTCTTCATGCATGTGAGGATTCAAGGTGCTACAGGTGTTAGATTTCAACATTCTCCATAGCATTGGATTCAGATTGCTCAGAGGAAGGCGTTTCCAGTTTTTGTTTTCAATTTGCATGCAGGTTACATCAAATCCAAGTCAAAGATAGGCGAATTCTACAAAAGCAGAACAGACAAAACCTTCTTTCTTCTGTCTTATTTCCTCTATTTCTGTAATGTCCCCTTTTTCAGCGTAATCTTGTTTTGCGATTGTTAGCCCTTTATTGGACCCTTGTGGGCTAGCCAGTTTGGATAGAGGGTCAGTGATGTTTTTTTTTGGAGAGTTTGACTGTTCGTGTTTTCAGTGGACAGTGCTTGGATCACAGCGAGCGTTTGCATTCCAGGAGTTCACAGCTTCTGACGGCACGAGATTATCCTGAGTTTTGAGCATATTATGGAATTTTAAGTGATTAAGTTAATTTATTAACTTAAAACGCCTTTTTTATTAAAGTCGCATTGACTTTAATTATATTTTATATCACTTAAATGTCAAAAGGGGGATTATAATATTTTATTAACTTAAAATATTGAAAAGTGCGCTCAAAGTATTTATGGCAACTATTGAAAAGGATTATATTAAAATATTAAAATATTTTAATGATTGCAAAGGCCGTACTTTTCTTGAAATGCGTGCCATTTGGTATAAAGGCATTTCCTGGCAATTGAAACTCATAACTTGACTATTTCGATTTGTCTTGTGCATTTTTCTTCTGAGCAATCTCCTGTGACCAGGGTTTGATCATTTTGTCCATTGGAGAACGGAAAACTCTTCAGTGTTGAGTACTCTTGAGGCTGTGAAAGATCAGCCGAATCAGTACAGTTGAGGGCTTCACACAGAAGTTCTACAGTTGCAGACAGAGATTTATTTATGCAGTTATTTGTTCTTGATAATAATTGAGGGTTTCTTAGTGGTGTCCTTCTACAGCTTCAGGGATTCTTCTTTCAGAGATTCATTTCCTTGCTTTCATGGCCGTACGGCCTACCTTGGGTTTTGTGCCTTGAGAAAGGCGTGTGAAGAACATAAGTGAAACGCCTCTCTTTTGTGAGGGCTTTGGCATCTATCATTGGCGGCTAGTCTTTTCAGAGCTTTGTGACCAATTTCTGAGCTGGAGAAGCCTTGTCTGGAGTCTTGGCGTGCATTTATGCCTGTTTTCACCATTTCCAGCTGTAGATCTGGCCAGTTCTTTATTTAAAATAATCTGGAGCTTTCTTGGTATGTTTATCTTTCTAAATCTCTTTGTTGGAGTTGAATAATACTTTCTGTACTTTCATTCTGAAGAAATAAGATTAAATTCATCTTTTATGAGCAAAAATATGCTGCGCCCCTTCTCTTCTGTCTATTAAGATTTCTCTAAAAAACTTTAAAAACACATTTAAAGACTTAAGAAAAGAGGGTTTTGAGCTGAGAGCCAGCAGGGCTCATCACAATTTCTCATCTTAGGTGCTTTCTATGCATGTCAAAGAAAATCAGCAAACATTCAGCATTCAGAAATCTGAGCTCGCACATTTCACTCTTCAACGTCAGAATTCTTGCTTCTGTGCTTTTTCAAATCTAGTTTTTTTGCTTTTTCAGAGGGATTTCGTTGCATGTAGGCCTAAAATACACTTTTTCCAAAATCGCATCATTTGGGTTGCCTTAAATTTTCATTCTGCACAATACCCATATTCCAGATTTTCTCGGGAAAAAAATTGCCCTAAGCGAGAACTAGTGCTTTTTTGGACTTAAAAACCTTTGCATGCTTTGCTAAAACTCAATTTTTAAATTTTTTACTGATCTAGGTTGTCTTCGAATTTGATTCTACACAAAACCCATGTGTCAGAAAATTTCGGAAAATTTTCCCGCCATAAGTTATTTTTAGCCTTGTCCAGAATTTTCCACTCTTTTTGGAAAGTTGTCTAAACATACCAAACTTCACAGTCAAAAGTCCTCATTTTCAAAATGCAATTCAATCCCATGGATTATAAGACCAAATCGGTCCTAATGCATGACTTTGTGAAAACCACTGATACAGACTTAGGTCATGTTTATCCAGTGGTGAATCTGAGCAGTTTGGAGGCCATTAGCAGCAATACGATGAAGAATCTTGAGCATTCCGGGTTGTTGGCAGCAGGGTCTATTCCCATCACAACTTTCGATCTCGAGTTCATTCTTGCTTGCATCAAGCATTACGACTCGTCTACACGACAAATTAGATCAGTTGATCGGAGAGTCATTTGCAGTCTTAAGCCGAGGGATGTAGAAAAGTGCTTTGCTATTACTCCTCGATCAAATAATTTCACTGTTGTTATTGAGGCTTGTGAGAAGACTTGGTATGAAGATCAAGGGTGTTCACAGAGGAAAGTTGCTCAGAAGTGGCTAAAAATACAGAAGACTAACATGCCTAAAAAGGTTGGTCGTGGTGAGTTCAAGGACAAGGTTGTTGTTTTGATAACTTTACTCAATTAGGTTACAAGTCAAGAAGAGGCTAGTACTTTCCAACCATGGATGTTTTACATCATTTCTAGGATCCTGGATGGCTCAGAGCATTTTGACTGGTCTATGTTGATCAACGAGTGCCTTCACCAGTAGATTACTAGATTCCTCGAGATCCATGAGTTTCACATGGTGTCCTATTTGGTATACTTGGTTGCCTCTCAAGGCAATTTCAGACACCTGAAGACTAACGAGACTCTTGGTGTTCAGCACATTCACGAGTATTACTCTCAGTTGGATTTTTCTAAGGCTGAACAGGATTTCAGAGCGGTGAATGATCACTTTTTCATGAGGACAATCAAGGATCTCAACAATGAAATGCACATCCGGATTTCACCAAAGGCCAAATCAGCAAAGGAGGGTTGGGCGAATTGGTTCATTCAATTCCCTACTTTCACATATATTCGAGTCTTCGGTTATGTTGGAGAGCCTTTGATGTTACCTAGGTACCCGTCGGACAGAGTTCTTTTCATGGAGTTTCTTAGACAAGTTTGACATGTTCAGTCTTTTCTTCGTAGTCACCATAAGTCAGCAGTTTCCTTTCCTTTCGGATGGGGTATTTTGACATGCAGGACTGCGGCTGATTGCAAGTTTATGACAACCGAACTTGAGAGATTCAATCTCAAGTCTCATACTGAGAGACATTCTTATGATCCTTTGGGTCATTATGCAGCCAGGTTAGAGCGAGGGATTGCACATAAGCCAGCACTTGAGGATTTCTGGGCTAATTGCAAGGATGAATTTGAGGTTCGTCGTCGTCACTACTGCAGACTCACTATTACTCAGATTGCTAATTACTTATCAGAGGATGTTGAGGGTCTGTCAGATGATGATGGACAAGTCTGCTTAGCTCGTATGTCAAAGATCAAGTTGCTCGCCAGCCACTTCGCTCACCAGATTGGTATGCTAGGGAAAGTGCTTCCATTGAGGACGTGTCTAAATCAATTATCAAAACCAGCAGACAGTTCTTGGAGAGTAAAAGGAAGTGCAAGACACTTCCAGTCGCAAAGCCACCAGTAGGGTTTTCTTCGTTGCCTTCTACTTCGAGGTCAAGGCCTCGGGTCGAGGTTATCTTCAAGCCGCTTGAAAGAGTTAGACTCAACGGGAATACAAAGGGGAAGCATACTGGAAAAAGGAAGTAGAAACAGGTAGAAAAGGCGCCTGAGGTTCTAGTAGAGACAGTCATCCAAGCTGAGCCATGTATTTCACCTCCTAGTCCACCATGTTCACCACATTCTCATCCTATTGATATAGATTCGGAGCCAGAATCACCAATTCGAGTAGCACCAGAGACGGCTGATCCACCACCGGTTGATACATCAGGGACGGTCTCTCCTCGATTTAATAGTACTGCTAATTCAAGTTGGCTCAAGAGATCTTTGGGAAGACAGAGGCGAGAGCCTTCTTATCACCTTGATTTATCTGAGTTTGGCAAACCTTATCAAGGAAGGTCGAACAAGAAAATAAAGAAGCAAGTGCATATTGAAAAGACTCCAGAGCCAAAGATTGTTATAGAAGTTGCTACACCGCCATTGGGTAAGAGCCTGGACAAGATTGAGGTTGGTGACTTTACCTTCATCAAAGCGAATCTCGGCAGAACCACTCGAGAGACAGAAGTGAGTCTTCTCAGGATTGTCACAAATAATCTTGAAGAACGAGACACGAAGGACGGAGAAGATAAAGCACTTCTTAGAGCTGAGAACAGTCAACTTCAACAGTATATCTCTAATCTTGTTCATGGAAATCCAAGTAGAGCGCTTGTTCTTCCACGAAGTACACTTGCAGAACAACAGAAGTTGGATCAGTTAGTCAATCATGGTAGACTTCTGGACAACTGGGTTGACAACTTCATTGTTGTGGGTCGACATCTTCTTGCAGAGTTATATCAGCTGAGGGGTGATGCGCATGAACTTCGTCAGGGAATTCAGCAGCTCGAGATTGCAGTGGCAGCAGGTTTGGCAAAGGATCGTATCTTGGTATCTCAGCTGTCAGTTGCATATGACGCCATGGAGGAGGGTGAAATAAAAGATAAAATCTTCGCTTGGAGGGAGCAGCATCTTTTCAGGAGGGAGACATCAAGAAGATCTCTACCAAGTTGATTACACTCAGGGATGTAATGTCCCCTTCTCAGCAGTGATCGTTTATGTTGACCGTTGGCCTATTCCGGAGACCCGTAGGCTGTGCGGATGGTGAAATTGGGGTTTCCTAGTTTTGAGGAGGTTGTTGCTTGGAGTTTGGGATTCTGATTGCGGATTCTTTTTGGGTTTTCAGAGAGCTTCGCAGTGGTGTGTTCAGTTTGGCATTCTGGGCAACTTCGCGAATTTACTATTTTTAGTAAATTCTATTTTTGGCAGTGGACAGTTTGGGTTCAGTTCAGTTGGATCACTTCTTCAGTTGTTTCAGCTGGCACTTCAGATTCTTGGCCTTGGGAGCATTTTCTTGGAGAGATAAGTATTTTCATTATAATATTATTATTTTAATATTATACCCCTTGCCTAGTAGTGCAACTTTAAGTTGTTTTTTAAAAAGGGGACTTTTGAGGGTCATGGCGTCATAAGGAGATAAATTATAATTTTAAATGTCAAATGTTGAGACTAAAGAAAAGGGACGCCCTTTTGAGAGATTGATTTATTTTTAAAAGAAAAGGTGAAATATTTTATTGATGAAAAAGGACCCCATCTTTTGGAGGGAAAAGGTGACTTTGAAATTAGGGTTTGGGCGCCCTCTAGAAGCTTCTAGATGTTTCTCTCCCGCCTATTTAACCAGGCCTCAGCTCTTCATTTGGGATCCTTTGTCTACTACACCGTTATGCTGCTGAATTGTCTTCAGGCACTCGCTTCGAGGAAAGCACACCTCCTAGCATGGGCTCATCTTCTTGCTTGAAAGATAGCAACTAGTTGAGAGGTTAGCTTGTATTAGGTTTGAATTGCATTTCCAATTGAGTAATTGCATTTTGGAGTTCTAGTTTACATTTTCTGTCATATTTTGATGTTGCTGAATGTCATTGAGGAATGTAAGAATTGCTCATAGCTCGTGAAATAAAAATGCTATCATTCTGGGTATTGAATCTATCAATCAGTTTGTGAGGAACGACCATTCTTGCCAGTTTCCAGATTTTTATAGTGTCTCTTTGATTTTATAAAGGAAATTCGCCCTTGCAGCTGGGCCGTACCATCTTGAGGTACATTGGAGTTTGTGCAAAAATAAATGAGGCTTGTTTTAAGTGGTTTAGGGATTGCATCTTGGGCGCCTACATTAGTATAGTAATCTGCATTTGATCTTTCGTCAATAGGATGTGTTTAGAGTGAGTTATGTGCATTTTAATGGGTTATCATGCTGCTGTTCTGTATTAAATCTGTCAAAAACCAGTCCTACCAGATTTGAGGAAGTTCATTATTTGTGCGAGGAGTTGATATTCAAGAGTTAGTGAGTGTAGAACAAGGTGCTTATCTTGCTATAGCTTTGGAAGTTCTTATTCATGTGATATTGACAAAACTCTCTAATTTGATTGTAAGCTGAACAGTAGTACTGTCAGCAGTTCTCTCCTTTCATTTGAATTTACATGTACTTCCCACTGAATAAGTGGAAGAGGCTGGCTTGCCGCCTATTTACTTGTTTTGCATTGTAGTTTCCTAAGTCTCCGCCATATGGTTGCCTCTGATCCATCACGGATTGAGTAGCACATACTTGGTGTTGAGCTCTTTTTCAGTATTGCATTAGATAGGGATCCTCTGACCGTATGCTCGTCGTCCACCGGCGCATCACTTGGTTAGAGTTCTTGTTCAGCATTTTCCTTTGAGATCCTCTGACCAATGCTCACACCTTGCCCACATCGGGATCCTGGTGTACATTCTGGTTAGAGTTACTTTCCGCATCGTTTTGGTTTATGCTAACCTTAACGGGTGCGTGTTGCATTGTAATCATTCGTGAAAAAATCAAAAAAAAAATTGGTCCGGTTCATTACAAGGGATAATGTCATTGCAGCTCTCGCACTCATCAGTGGCTTTGTTGTTCAGATCCCGTGTCATTATCTTCTTGAGGATGGCATGTATATTGGACTTGATGCAATGCAAGCCAAGTTTGAGGAGCTAGTTCGTGACAATCTCGAGGGAGATCCTGTGGCATCTAAACTAGAAAACATTTCAATGATGACAACCAGTTTCAGAAAAGCAATTGGGGAGGTTAGAGAATGCATGCAGACAATCAAGAATGGTGACAAGGAGTTAAAGGGGCATATTATCATCGTGGACAGTATCAAAGTACCAAAGGATGGAGTGATCGACCAGTTCTTGGATGAGATGATAGATTGTGATGAGTGGGAGTGATCAATCAATTGTGACCTGCAGTTAGTTTCAAGGATAGAGTCAAAAGCAGCAGTTAACTCGACTTTCAATCTTGAGTTCTCTTGCTGATTTCATACATGCATATCTCTTCCTTGGAAATATCTTCGCAGGAGTTAGGTTTAGAGTTTTCAGTTAACTGAGGGTAGTGTTTCAATTAACTTTGCTTTCAATAAGGTCGTACATGCTTGCACATTGTCCACTTAGATTAATTGTATCAGTTAACAGATGGTTGTTTTCCAGTTAACTATATAGTTTGTTTTATTAGGGTTTAGCAATAAAACTTGCATGTATTGCAAGACTATAGTTGACTCAAGGTGATTTTAGGGTTCCCTACACCTTTGATGTCTATAAATAAGAGTTTTTGCTCATTTGTACATAACTTTTGCATGAGAGAGGAATATATGTTGTGCCTACCTTGCTTGTAATATTGCTCGTTCTGTATCTGTTCATGAGTGTTTATTGTGATAATGAATTGTTATGCCACTTGAGTTACATGCAATCATTATGATGAATGTTTGCCTTAGTTAGATATAGTGGCTAGTTCGATCGTAGATTGTATGCGTGTCTCACCTATGCAATTTATTGTCCTAGTTGGCTATCCTTCGTGTTTTGTATTCAATAAACTTATTCAGATTGAGCTGATTGTTGTGCCACCTTGCCTTCAAGTTGAGAATCTGTACTTGGTTTATCGTGTGATGTGTGAGGAATAAGCCTATTCAGACAAGCAAATAGTCTGTACCCGGTTTATCGTCTAATAATCATTCCCGCTCCGTTTCCTCATGCTTTGAATTCTTGAGGGGATTAGATAGTTTAAGTTACTTAGTTTTGTGTGTTGTAGTTAAGTCTTGCGAAACTAGAAAATACTTAGCTACAACGTATAGAGTTTTCTCAAAAGCCTTGTGCCTCTTACAACTGAGACAAAAAGACAGGATATAGTTTAATTTACTTTACTTTTCAAAGCACTTTTGTCAGCACAACGAGGGAGCTTCCCCTCCTAATTTGAAGAGCACTCATTACGTAGTGTGCATAGCTGTCCGTACCAACTTGCACTCCAGAGGTGTAAGTTGTTACGCCAACAGGTTGTGTGGCCTAAAAAAATTTGCCTCATGCCCCAACAAAAGTTCTCAAATTTTGACAATTTGATAGTCAATCCTTAGGTTCTTGGGCCTTCCGGACGCAATGGCGAGGTCAATTTTTGCCCAAACTGCTCCAAAAAATCAGCTACCACCGAATCTAACAACTAAAAGCCTTGTTCAAACCCTTGTAGATTAGTCGATCTATGATGAAAATTGGCGAAACGAAAACCAAACTTGACTTTCTCTAACGCCCTGAATTCAATGGCGAGGTTCTCAAGACCATACCAACTCACACCCAGCAAAAATTTCATGCCAAGATTGGTTCTTAGATTTGGGAAGAAGTCCGCAACATGAAGCTTTGATACCATGTAGCAGTTTATGGTGAACTCCTCAACACCCCTAGATCACCTGCAAGACAAAATAACTTCCACAAGAGAGAAATGGCAGATATATCATGCTATGATTAAGGATGCAAGAATGCCAAAATGAATATGACAATGTACATATGAAGCCTTGCTTATATAGGCAAGGTGAGGAATAGGATTAGACAAGATCATGACAAGTGTATTAGTCCTATCACATAAGACAACTAACTCATAACAACCTAGGACACAAGCATTAAATGAATGCCAACTAGATAAGATAAGTGACAACTAATGCTTAACTTGAAAGATTCCTTCCTAGGACTTAAGTGGACTTAACATGTAAATAGGACCTAGACAAGTAAAACACCTATTTACACCAACAACTAATTGAAGAAACTAATATTCCACAACTATATATAATATATACTTGCATATGCAAAGAAATAATAATGCTTGGTACTATCACTGAAATGGATGTTACTCAAGCAATATCAATTGTATCTATAAGTATACTCGGCTATATAATTTAACTGAAAAACTGAAGTGGACATTAACTTTAAGATAAATGCCCTCTAGGGTCAAGGAATAATATTCTAGTGATAAGGTGGATATGTTGTATTAGCAACAATCAGTGGCATGCAAATAAATGCATGGCCTAGGTGCATTCCTTTCAAAGAGGTCCTTGAAACTGAGTTGATTTTCATGTGGAAAAGCCTATGGCTAGCATAAAATATATATTGTGGTGAGAGACTGCCCTACAATGAAAAGGGGGTGGTTAATTCGAAGTGTACCCTGGTGGGAATACCAACATTTTGAAAAATTAACAAACTGCTTCTGCAGATCTGTAGTGTTGAATGTGATTTATAACTAAAAAGAATTTCAGTATGTGGAGAAATAAGATATAAAAAAGACCACACAGTGCTAGTGTAATCTTGGCAATGATATGACAACCATGCATATAAAATTCTATTTGAAGTTGTCATGAACACAATTTAAATCTCATACTGATTAAAAATTTAAATGCCATTAGGTATACGGTATACACTAATTAGCTTAAACCTATGTTCCATATAGATCTCAAAATTTTCAAGCCTCAAAAACCTTTAAAGGTATGTTCACGAACTAATACTAATACTTTCACTTAGCATTTCCTCTCTGGAAGACAAATGCATGGATTAATTATGGCTATAGATCAAAGGGAATGATGAGCAAGGGTCTATCAAAAAGTATTCATTTATTAGCTATATACAAAACAGTTGGGTAAGCAAGTAAAGCTCAAGTCAATGGGTATTCACCTCATCATGTTAAGGCAGGATTACAAGCACTTCAATATTTCACATAAAAGGAACACTTCAATGCCTAATTCTTAGAAGCCATTCTATAAATGAAGATTCCTTTCATAGTCCTAGCAGTGCTAATTATGTTTTTGCAACGACTTGATACTACAGACTTGCTGCTTGTCATCATAACCAAGTTATGTTTTTGCAACAGCATTTGCACTTACTTCTATAGACATGCTCATTTGTCACCATGACTAGCTGTCTCAAAGTTTTGTACAGTTATTGTGAAAATTGGAGAGATTCTAGAAGATTTATTATCCTAAAGCATAAAAATGGACCAATATTTACAGCAATTGCACCAGCATATATGATATGGATGAATATGTTGGGAAAAATAAAAGACATCAATCAAATTAATAATGTTTGTGAAAACGAGGAATATAACTTTGGATACCACACATAATGCAAAAATTATTAGAAACATAGCACACTAACACATCAACAAAAAGAAGGAAAAGAAATTAGAGGCTTGGCAATAAACATGGGTATCTAAAACTTGATACTCACCACCACGATTTACAAGGCGTTGTAATTCAAAAGGATCAACAAATATGCCAGATTGAAGCCTCTCCATCATAACTATTTCACAAAATTGATGAGGCAGTGCACTAGAAGATCTCAAGTGATACTTGAATTTCATGAACGAACTCAGATGGCGATGGGCACCTTTTCCAATTAGCGTGCGCTGAAGATCAATCATTTCTAACTCTGCAGAGAGATCTGTATAACACTCTTGAAGCTTATTTGCATTTGCTGAAGGAGAGTCTGACTTGACTAAATCTACCATATTTGCATTTGCTGAATGTGATTCCTGGGATCCTATTTCACAGTAGGTGATAAATAAACCTTTTCTTTCCTCATGATTCAACAATAAGCTAAACTGCTTGATCTGTATTTACATTCAGATAGAAACATCAGGATTCTATATACAGATCTGTGCAATAAAAAGGAAGTATCTATACATTTATGGTAAGCAATAGAAAACACAAGATCAGAGATATATAAGAAAATAAAAACTAGCAGAATTTCAAAGAAACAGAAATCAACGGACCCAAACTATAAGAATGTATGCCCTTCAAACTTCAGAAAATTATCTAAATATTATGACTTACAAAATATCACAGAGTCCTGCACAATTGATTTGCAGAAAACTTTCAAATAACATGCCCTTTAGCTTTCCATCAAGACAAGCGAACAGAACAGCCATACAACAATAAATTTAACACTATGACAACAAAGAATAAACGTTAATATTTCTGCAACTGAAAATACTCCAAAACATAAAAATGCACAAAATACCTACTATTCAGTTCATCCTTAAAGTTCATCTTAAAATTATTCCTAGGTGAAAAAAATTTGCTTTCACTAAAATCTATTTTGCTTATCCTCATGACCTAGAATAGTTCATTTGTTTCCATACATAAAAAATTTTGATGCAGGAATATCTCAGGCCTAAAGCAATCATGTGTCAACCAAAAATATTTGCTTTTAACAATTGTTTTTCTCATAGGTATTATGTTTCTTGTTTGTTTTATAATAAAGTGTAGCACGTTTGCGGCGCTACTTTTGCATCTAAAAAAACTGCAAAAAAGGGGGTATAAAACTACTTTGGATGACATTTTTGCCCTAAAAATATTTTGAGAAAATCTTTTCCCTAAGATCCCCAATTGGTGCTTTAAAGTTTTAATTAGAATAATTTAGGAATGTTGTATGCTTCTTTTCCATGTATATTCAATCCCTATAGCATCCTTGGTTCTTTATCATTTTTTTAGTCTCATCTTTCACATAGGGAAAAACTAGGAGCCTTCTTGCGCTATTTGTTCTTTCAACATGATTAAATGCAAGTATAATATGTCAAGGATATAAAACTTGCCAACTACTCATGTGACTCACAAGTAATTTGTAGGGCCAAGTTACTTGATCTCAAACTTGGGCATTTTTTTTTACAAGTCTACAAGAGCACTTGGCAAGTCTACCACATGCAATAAACCCACAGGGAAACTATTGATCGTGGAAAAAATGTGGAGAAAACACTAAAAATGTAACATTTTAGTCTTGTTAAACAAATCTAACCATACCATTTGCTTACACAATATTTGCAAATTTGTTTAAGTGAATTCAAACAAATTTGAATTTGAGGAGCAAATCTTTACAAGTTTTGGATTCTAGGTCAGAATTTTCATTTTTTATTTTTTAAATCCAAGTATTGCTAGAATCTTACTCTTTCCTAAATGTTAGATTTAGGTTTTTATGCATGTTTTGAAAGGATTGAATTCATTTTTCACATGTTTTAACATTGATTTAATGATTGTTTAATAAAAAAATTCTAATTTTTCTATTATCTAGGATTTATCAAATTGTACTATAAAAAAACTTATTTTGCTTCAAGTTCAACCATTAATGCTATGGATTTATATTCGAAATGCAGAATATTTTTTGTTGAATCCTAAACCCAAAACTAAGAAATGATAGAGATATTCATCTTTCTATAGAGACCTTGGGTAGGGAAGTGTAATGTCCCCATTTTCAGGTTCTCTTGCTTTACAGTTGGAGATGAGTTTTCTGGGTTTTTTTGTGTATTTTTTGGGTATTTACCAGTGGTGACGGCTATTTTTAGAAGTTACTATTTTTAATAATTTACTATCTTCAATGAACTTACTTTTTAGTAAGTTCCAATTGAGCTTCATTTGGGCCAGTTTGTTGGCTCACTAACTATTTTTAGTAGGTGCTATATTTGGTAATTGGTCTCGGCTCCTATTTAGCAGCAATGCAGAGTTTCCATTCTTGGTAGGGGTGAGTTCTATCAATGATCAGAATTATTATTGGTTAATTCGTTACTTAAGTTAATAAAGTTGTTTGTTTTAATAAAGTGAGAAAATAAGCATGGGTTAAAAAAGTACCCCTGGGCCTAGTTGGTCAATGTTGTTTTAAAAGAGGGGACAATGTACTTTAAGTGGACACCTATAATAAAGGTTTATTTAATAAATTTTAGGCAAATATTGTGCCCCCAAAAGTGGATGCCCCCTTTGAGGTAAATTTGATTATATTTTGAAATGTTAAAGCAAATATTGAAAAGGCAAGGATGGGCATGGGATTTTGGAGGGAAAAGTTTTTTCAAATGTTGGTTGCCATAATTCCTCCCTCCACTTCTATTTAATCAGCTATTGAGCTCTCATTTGGTTATGTGAGTTTTGACGACATAAGGAGATTCTGCTGGAATTTCTCCAAGATTCGAAAACCGTTGGTTGAGGGCGAAAACCCTCATCTCACGTTGTTGGTTTTGGTGGTGAGAGACCCACCCTAGCTGGTTGGTGTTTTGGCTTCAAAGTTTTCAATGTTTATCTTGCTGGTTGAACATTTTCGCTTTGCTAGAATGAAGATTTTCATAGTTTTCTAATGTGGGTTTGCAGCTTGTGTTTTGGTGTGTGGATTTTCTTCATTTTGGTGGTGTTTGGAAGCGTTCTGAGGTATTTTCATAAGTCTGATTTACATTTCCAGAATTCTGGAAACCCATATTTTGACAGTCGCTGAAGGTGAAACTCATTCATAACTTTGTGTGTGGTCTGCAAATCATTCTGGGTATTGGATCGTTGGAAACCTCTCTCTTGGGTGCCACATTTCAAGTCCTCACTTGAATTTATTGCTCAAGTGCTGATTTTAGAAGGCAGGTCGACCCTCCTAGGGAGCTGTGCCTCTTGGGAAACTGTGTATGAGCAGGTCTGCTGTTGTATTATAGACTTGTATTCTGCCCTTCTTTGGGGTCCGTGCAACCATTCTATGGTGTGGGCTTCACTGTATTCATTGGCAACTATCATATCTACCTTGTGGTGCAAGTTTGCAAGCATTTCTTACAGTTATATGACTGTTATCAGGTCTGCAATACGTTGTATCAGCTCTAAAAATATATCTTTAAGTCTGAAATTTATTGGTCTCCATTAGCTATCATGATTTGATATGGTTCTATATGAGAATGTGAAGTTATTTCATTGTAATTTCCTTTATATACAATGTTTCCTATGTATTCTTTATAATGATGAAAACATGTGAAAAAACGAACAAACGAAACATATCAGCAAACACCTCTCAGTCAGCAAACAAATCAAAAAATAAAATCAGGCATGGTCATTACAGGAAGTGTAGGATACGGTTTATTTTGAAACTGATTAGTTGGGATGTGAGCATATTAATATTACACCTTCCAAGAAAACCCTACCATGATGAAACTCCATCGGATATGATGTACCTTTAAATGTAATCTACCAAATACAATTTATCATCCACCAATGTCAAAAGAAGATGATAAACAAAAGCTAAAAACAAAATAGGACCACCTTCCACTCATAGGGTTGAAGCCAACACAAATTGTCATGCCCCTACCATTCCCAACACCTCTAGAGCCTCTCCTAACACTGTTGCGATTATTTGTATCCATAATTTCTGTGCTTCTTGTGTTGCACTCAATTCTTAGTCTAGCCGAGACAAGTCATTATATTGAAACCTACCTTCAATGTTGCTAGATCCCCATACTAGCAAGTTGGCAACCCATGATTGATGCAATTGACATTTGTGACATGGATCTTCAATGTTTCTGGAATCTTGGGGGAAGGTTGAGACCATAATTGTCAAAGAGGCGTTATAATGTTTGTTGTGCTAAGCAAGGACAAAAATAAACCTTATGATACTACTATTTTTACTTATTTACATGCAATTTAGGTCTCAAACTCTACCAAAGAGCAAAGAAATGTACTTTTCATTGCCTGCTAATATAAATATCAATTTAGTATTGTTTTGATGGGTTTTGAAATCCATCCAAAATGGTATATCTATGTCAATGTATGAAGTCAAGATGCAAGTGAAAGAAGGTATGATGAAAGGAGGTCTCCACAAATCATATCATATCATAGTATTATTAAAAAGGAAAGCAAGAGAATTTAGATATTGGTAGAAATTGATCAGATTTCCAACAGGATCAAAAAAGCATCAAGGAGAGCAATTATTATGCAGTCCCAAAGACCTAGTGTTCTAAAGAAATGAGAACCAAGTAACATGGACACACTAAACAAGTAGGATATGAAGATTCAAGAAACAATGAGTTCTATCACTCATTGAACCAACAAAGCAAATTGATAACCAAGTCCTAGTTCTATGTTCACCATTTGGTATGCAGTTAGAATGTTAATTATTAATTTAGGGATTCAATTTAGTAGCAACGGTTTAGGGACTCGTGGTTCTTTATCTGGCTGGTTCTAGCCCATCTTAATATTTTTGCATCTTGTTTATTTTTGAATAAATGAGGATAATATATTCAAAGAGTAATTTTTATGCTTGATCCCCACAAATAGCCAAATTATCTCTAGGCATACCATATCATTGTTGTGATAAATACGTGAATGGTCAACCATTGGATTCTGAGGCTTTGGCGTGTAATATTTTGCTATATATCAGTGTTCCACAGAGTTTCGGGGACGGGGATGAAATATTCCGAGCCAATTTTTTTTTTTTTTTTACCAAGTACACAACAATGCAGAGAGCACCCGTTAGGGTTAGATAATTCAAACCAGCAAATTACAAATAACTCGTTGCCAAGAATGCGCACTCAATCTCAACAAGAGAGAGGCTGTCATATGGCAAGAGGATCGTCAGTGCCTTAAACAAAATGCAACTGAAGGTAACTCTAACCAAGAATGTGTCCGCGAAGGACGATCATATGGTCAGAGGATCTTCTACGCTACAAGTACTAGAAACAAACTCAACACCAAGCATGTGCTACCCAATCCAGTATGGAAAGGAGGCGACCATATGGTGGAGTGCTAAGAATTACAATGCAATTAAGGGAAATAAGCAAGAATGCTGAAGTACTCGACGTCAAGAATGTGCTTTCCAACCCGAGACGGAATGGGAGCTACCATATGACGGAGATATAAAGAAAGACAATAGACTGGGCAAGGATCAGTCTCTTCCACGAAATGTAGGAAATATAAATAAGAGCTTACAAATGTGAATATTGGCTGGTTAGTACTACTAACAGCCTTACAATGTAATATATCTCCTGCAAGCACGATGGATTAGAGTGATAATCACACTGCTGAAATGTAGAGCTACTCCAGAACGATTAATATGACTAAGACAGACAATCCCAGCCCTATTAATAATTTTACTAAGTCTGATATGACAGATCTGCAGTTAAGAATGGTGAAAACAGCAACTCCAGAACTCACTTAAATGCTCATATCTCTCTCAATACTCGCTCATTTAACTTGAAATCAGTTGCAAAACATTCTAATGATGATGACAATGAAGATGGATCACAAAAACTTCTCACAAAGACCCCTATTTATTTTGCACGACTTCCAAAGCACTTACAAAGTGAAATTGCCTGCAAGCAAGGGCGATTTACTTTAGATAATTCATAGACTTCAAATAAAATTCTGGAAACTTGCACATATGGTCGCCCTACATAGGAAAATAGATTGGAACAGTACCCAGAACAATATTATTTCTGTTTCTTGAGTTGTGAGTAAAAACAACCTACAGCCATACAAATCAGCAACTCTAAAATTGACAGAAAATACAATAACTCAACTACAGAATGTGAGAAGAACCAACTACAATGAAAGGAAACCAACTACAACTAAACCTCTCAACTAGTTGTTGTCTTTCAAGCAAGAAGAAGAGCCAAGCTAGGAGGCTTACATTCCTCGAAGCAATCCCAAAGCCAATCCGGCAGCATAATTTTGCAAATTCATCAGATGACAAAATGAGGACCCAGAGCTCCAATTTATAACTTCAGAAGAGCTTTCTAGAAACCTCCAAGAAGGGCGCCACCTCAAAGATTCTTTTAGGTCATTGACTTGTCTTTTGTCTTCACCCTCAGGATGGCGTACTTGCTTAAGAAGATAAATTTCACTTTTTAAATACAATATTTGGCTCACCCAAAGTTGGCGTCCAAACTCCTTGAGCAATATTTGGCTTTAGAAATATTAAAATATTTCCTCCATGTGAAAATACCCTTCAATGCCCCCCTTTTAAAGACAATATTAATTCATGATGCTAGAACAAGGAATTATAATGTTAAATTATAACATTATAATATAAAATATCTTATATCACCATGGAAATGCATCAGAAGCCAAATTCAACCATACCGTCTGAACAGACTGCCAAAGTGGAGCCAACTGATTAGGAGTCAACAAGTCAACTGCTAAAAATAGAATTTACTAAAAATAGTAAATTCATGTAATTGCTCAGAATGCCGAACTGAAACCACCAACGCGAAGCTCTCAGAAAACCCAGAAGGAATCCGCAATCCAAGTTCAACAATTCCAAAAGAAGACTTCGCAAAAAGACGAAAACATCCTCCAAGAAGTTTGGAAACCCTAATTCGAGCTTCTGCTTAGCCTACAAGTTTCCAGAAATAGGCTAAATCCAAATGAAGAGCGTAGGGCTAAATTGGGGACATTACAGTCCACCCTTCCCAAAATTGCTTGTCCTCAAGCAATGCCACCACAACTCTAGAAAAACTCAAACTACACCAAACCAAACCAAGTACAATCCCAGGGTCCCATATCCGTCTGAAAGAGGACCCACCGTGCTGATGTTGCACTACTCTGATCACAATAGTGGAACCATAATGGCCAAAATGCTCTGAGTCAGCAAAATCAACAATGCCACTGTCTATCACAAACCTAGGCATTGGAAAAGATAGTCTACTCAACTCAAAATTGTAATCCTCAACATGCCTCCATAAGGTATCTAACACAACCATGATTGCAGATGTGACCTCTGCAAAACTTCTTGCAAAGAGGGAAGCAATCCTTTGCAAGAGTTCATCAAACTCTAACTCATGACTCCACATGAGTCTACTATGCCTCCCCTGCATTATTCTGATGCAACCATGAAGATTACTAAAAACTCTTACAATTCCCACTCCAAGAGTCAGAATGGTGAACCAAAGCATGTGAGAGTCCGCTGTCCTGAACCAACACTGAGAGTAAACTGTCAAAGTTTCCATCACAAACCATCATAAGATGAATTTGGAGAGTAGGAAAGGTGTGAAGGAACAAATAATTGCTGCTGATCAAGGCTGGGATCAACATAGTGCAATCTAATACTAGAGTCCTACACGAAGGAAAACAACAACACCACTCAAATTCCCAAGTGTGAGCATGTGAGATGACCATCGAGCTACAAGGTGACACCTCCAAAGTGGCAGGAAAACAAACTAGAGCAATGTCCAACTGAAAACTACCACCTCTTTGACAAGTAGTGATGGGAAAACTCTCCCAAACGAGAGTAACTCCACAAGTAAGGTGGCTGGTCTGCCTCCAATCAGCAAACTTGTGTCTCAAAATCTGCCCTTGTCTTAGCCGAGGATCACTGCCAAAAGCAACCAACTGTTTATTTCTCCAACCCATACTCAAAATTATTCTCCAATCCATTTGTTGATGAACAAACGAACCCATCAAGTGGCAAACAAAGAAACGGACAACATCAACAAATCTGGAAATTTGATCCTTATTCCTCCAATAGTCCTTTCCAAATGTAATAAGCTCTATCAAGCCAAATTGAGGATCCCAAGCACGGATACCCAACCGAAAATGATTTTCAACCCATAGCAAGGTAATCTCAATGCATCCCCAAGTGCCAGTAAGGATCAAGTGCATACAGAAGAGATTGATGCCTCCTCTAGTGAACCCTTGAAGCCTATCCATGAAAGTTTCAACAACATTGGAGCATGAAATATTAAATGACCTCAAATCCAACTCCAACAATGGTCTAATAAGTGCCAAAACATCATTCAACCAAAGGGATGGATTGACAGGCATACAAACACCAAGTTCAGGTCCATCTTTCTTCCCTATTTCATGAGTAACAAAACTGAAATCTTTGCTCCTTGCTGCTGTAATGAAGTTACCAGCAGCTACCAAGTCTTGCTTTGTTAACACCTTGGTGTCGGAGATGTTGAAATCTCCTCGAATCATCATTTCCCATGTAGAGACTCCATCCTCAAACCAACTTATGCATTCATTACTAACCAACAAACGTGGCACATCCTCATGGAGTGATATCAAAGCATCCAAGCATTGGAAACTATACTTAGTCTCATTCTCCGTTTCATCCTCCATCTCATAGAGAGGATTATCATAACTTTCCTCACCATCCTCTTCAAAGAGAGGATTGTCAAAAACTTGAAAGTTATTCCTTCCATCTTGCTGATCCAAATCTGTACTTGCAACTTCAGTCCTTCTTGTAAGACCTTCTAGGTCAAACTCCTCTCGAAGACTATCAAGCTCACCAATTACTTGCTTGATTTCTTCGGCTCTATGTGCATTCTCTTGCTTCGTGAAAAATTTGAAATCAGCAAACTGATTTCCTACCTCCATTAATGCCATTTGAGTTTCTTCTAATGTAGCCTTTGTTGATTCAAGCTCCAAAGAAAGTTCATCGAACTTCCTCTCTCTATCTTGAGAAGCACAAATGGTCTTCTTTGCAACTTCAATGGTGTGATCACGATCTTCAATCAAGTGCATGTACTCGGACTTCAAGGTTACCAAAGAGTTTCTGATAAGTTGCAAATTGGAAAGAGCAACTTCATCTTTCACTCCTCTTTGTCTCACTTCAAGTTGGGCCTTCCAGTAAAGCTCTTCAACCAAGCTAAGTGTGTGATCAAACAAGGATAGAGTTTGCACTTCCTTGTCAACGCACACCTTGAATTGTCTTTCCCACTCATAAGAATGCAAAGATGGTGAACTGCTGATAGGCTACAACTGAAAAGTAGACCCCTGTCCCTTGTCTTTGCTACCCTCAATGCTGCTCCAACATTCTTGTACTTCACCATCAACTAGTGGAGAATGCTCATTGTCATAAAAAGCATCATACTTCACAAATTCTTCAACACAATGCTTGCAATCAGCTTCACGCATTGAAAAATAAGATTTGTGTTTAGTAACACCTTCAAACTCTACATCTTCAAGAGCCATATGGTCTTCTAGCTCTTCTTCTTCATTAACGTCTCCTTGGTCAAACATTATCGCAGCATCAAACTTGATCAATGGATCATAATTGTCCACTGTTCGGAAAGTTTCTGTAGCAACATAATCTTCTTCTTCAAAGACAACTTCTCCTCCAAGGGCTACCTCATAGTTTTCCATGCAATTTGGTTCTTGTTCTTCATCAGGATCAAAGGGAAACTTATCCCACACAGGTTCTTTAACATAACTTGATGCCAACACACCCGGATCCCAAATGCCAAGGGGTTGACTGAGATGATCAACAGGAAGAGGTTTTTCATGCTTCACTGGAAGTATTAACTCAATGAATAAGTCGGCTCCTGAATCTCTTAAGCTAATATCTTCAAAAACATTTTCCTCTAATGGTTCGGTTGGCTGGTCAAACCCAAGTCCGACAATGTCACCACCGAAAGGGAGTGAAGAATCTTCGATGCTTGTTGTTTCGAAAACTTCACCTTCATTATCTTTTATGGAACCATCATGAGAACGTATGTCGCTGATTTCTTCAGGTGAAACTTCTTGGGAAGTTGAGACAGCAACAAGAGTAAAATCTTTCATCATCAAATCTTCAATATGATCTTGCATGAACTCCGTAGAGTCATCACCAACATCATCACTACAGTCTTGGTCATAAGCTGGTTCTAAGACATCACTAGCATTTTTTCCATCTTGTACTCCTTCAACGAACTCATCCCACACAACAGTACTACTAAAATTTTCTGTGAAGTCATTTCTCTTAGGACCTCCATGGGCTAAATCCAACTTAGGATTCAAGACTGCTACTATGTTCTGATCTTCATCACTTGCTATCACATGCAAGTCTCGGAAAGTATTGTGGGGCTCTTCCACACATTCTTCAACTGACAAAGTTTCATCAACATGCTTGTTTGTGGGCTGCAATTTACAAATAGACACTTCATCTTCTTCCTTCTTTGATCCTTCAACCAAAACTTGTTCTGCTTCCCTTTTTATCATTTTCCTGATGTGGTCCACCATCTCCGACTTTTCGGGCTTCAGAAACGCCACACAATTCAAATGGGTATCAAATGAAACATTGTTCCTATAATCATCTGGCATGTTTTGATATTGCTCACGGAGTATGGCAGCCTCATGTTCACATTGTCTTTTGTACTGTTTGGCATACTCAATGAAATCTCTTGTGGCCAAACTAACCTTTCCTTCCTCAAATGCCATAATCGAATCTGACTTCTCACGATTACTGAACAAACGATGATACATCTTTGAAACTTC
>VDFB02025413.1:0-10704 GCA_007258455.2 Sequoia sempervirens | reverse complement strand
CTATTGGTTGGGAAGATGGTTTTTTATTGAGGCCAAACAAGAGCCAAGGGTCTACACTACCTAAATGCATTCGATAGGCATGTCACTTAGCTAGCAGGTATATAAATTTGCCATGTTCATTAAGAAAATGGGTTTTCATTGATGAGGAAATAAAGGGTTTTCCTTACGTAAATGGTTTTCATTTGAAATGCAAAGCTCTTTATGTGTTTTTGTGTAAAGGGATAATTAAAAGGATGTAGTATCATCGTTCACTATTGTTTTGAGCATTTCCCATGTAACACTCACACTTTAAGGAGGAAACATCCTTCATGTAAAATTTTGGGATATAATAGGCACATAATAATGTAACATTTAAAAAAAAAAAATCAACTAGAAATTCTTTGTATTCACCACAGTAAGCATCTCATCTATAAAAATATCATAACTTCTTAATGTAAAATAAATTTTGGAAGTTTAACTAACCTATACACTTACAATTCAAGCTATGATAGCTAGAATCACCTGTATTTAGTGCAAAAGCTTCACGTTTCCTAAAGTGTCCTTCTCAATCCACCTGCCCATGTTTTCTTCAATTTTGTTTCCTCAAATATGTCAACCACCTGGAAGGAAGACAAGTGTTAGTGATAGATTAAATTGGAAAATTAAAGACATTTGGTGCTACAAAGAATTCTTTTTATTCCAAATTTCACCAATATAGGATTATATGTTATGGTGAGTGCAAAATTCTAGCTTGTACAAACAATAAACAAACATATTAAACTATGCAATGGAAATTTAATTTCCAATTTAACATATCGCTAACACTAGTAATATATATTAGCAATTATATCTTTCATTTTTCCATTCTGCAGGAACTGTGAAATACTGAACATTCATTCGGATATATAAAAAACTCATCTCTCCTAACATATGAAAGAGGCCATAACTTGCAATAATCAATAAGGACATAGAAGATAGACAAGAAGGATATCGCGTACCACTATTATACTTTTTTTTTTATATCCTATGTCTCTCAATGAACATCTAAATGACATATCAGTATCATAGCCATTGTTCAATGATATTGTAAACTGAACCATTACTTGTATAGATGACTGAAAAAAATATAGATCATTGCAAGAATAAAGGTTAACAAGTCAAAAAAAACCTTAGTGATCACCTTGATTGACCAAAAAATAGCAACTAATCTACTGACAAAACAAACCTATGTACATAAAAAAAATGCATAAAAACGTACAAAAAAACATACATAACATGAAAAGAAGCCAAAATAGGATGTCAGTGTAGAAAAGAGAATTAGTTGGATGGAGACATGAGAGTCCTATGTGAAAAGGTAGAAAAATTTTGTAAACAACTTATTAAAAAAAAAAACATCTACATTCTCTAATCAGAAAGACACTCTCAAAGCTGAGAACAATATTTGGGTTGTAGGTTACATAACACATAATATTTTCCAACATGCAATTATATATAGACAACATGATTCTAATGAAAACCTTAAAGTTTGTAGACAGTAAGAATGTACTAAAGTTCATTCACCTTCACAATTTATAGCAACTCTTACAAAAAAAAAATTGCATTTCAATTTCCTCATATGATTTAAAAATAAATGCAGAATATAATTTACAGGTTGGAAAACACAATGTGGTTTCCCATTTATTTCATTCTGCACATTCAAAGTTATGTGGTTGAGAGCATAGGAAGGAATGTCTTGAAAATCTGTTTTTAATTAGGTAGTAGGAATGCAATGAAAGGCACTATTTTGTAAACACCCACTGTTTTCCAAAAACCATTAAAACTCTGAATGATTGCAGGTTGGAAAACACCGTGGGAGGTGAATGCATGATTTATGAAGCCTCCAACCCACACAATTTTGTAAATCCCTCAATGGATGCAACTAATCTCCCAAAAAAATGCACCTATGTACATACAAAAATGCATAAAGACATACATAACAATATACATAGAAACATACATAACATGATGAGACATCATAGTGCAGGGCCCGCCAAGACGGATGATAAAAGTGATGAAATCGACAGATGGAAGGAAACTTCATGATGAGGAAAGTGAGGAGGTGTCCCATCACATTGAATTATGATGACATTTTTTTCCTTGTGTGAGAAGCTATTTGTTCACTATGGGAGTGAAGGGTGCTAATATGATTAAGACATGTATTTTACATTGTAATAAGTATTGTTCTTGGAAAACACTCTATGTTCTGGGTTTTCTCATTTTGAAAGTTGAAAGTGAAACATTGGAGTGCAAGGGATAATTGCAGGTGGGAGAGACGACCAACTGAGTTGAGGTGAGGGGTTTCTAACCGACTATATGTACATAGGTGTGTCAACTCACTTTTCCCAACTTACCAATTGGGTTGTTACATCTAGAGGGTTTTACAACACTGAGTAGGTTGCAGATTTCTTACAACTCGGTGTTTTCCAATCTCATTACATTCTTACTATCTAATTCACAAAAGGTTCTCAAGGAAATCACAAAACATACCAAATTGAGGTGAGGGGTGAGTGACCAATTGGGTTGTTACTTGTAAAGGATTTTAAAACATTATGTGGGTTGCAGATTTCGAAAAACCAACGTTTTGCAACCTGGAATTTTATAAAAGAGTATGAATGCAATTTAGACAGTACAAATAATGTGAATATGAGTTGTTATTTTCAGAGCTTTTTTTTTTTCTGGCATGAGAATTGGAGGCAGACTGACATGTGTGTTTTTAGTTTGGAGAAAGAAGGGGGAAAACACTACATTTCATGTCTGCACATTGAAAGCTGAAGGTTGGAGTGCACGTGTAGGAGTTGGAGGAGAAAACCAATGTTTTGAAACCTAGAATTTTACAAAATGGTATGAATGTAATTGAGACAGTACAAATGTAATGAAAGGAACTTTATAACAAGTCTTACATAGAGTAAAAATTGTGTTTCAATTTCTTAATATGATCCAAATATACATGCACAGTATGATTGCAAGTTGGAAAACACAATGGGAGGTGAGGTGACAACATGACTTATGAAAACTCCAACCCACAAAATATTGTAAAACCATCTACACACTAAAACCAAATACCTAACTAGGTGTTTATAGAATAGCTCCTATCACCACATTCCTATGGTCTAAATAACACAAAGCTTTTCAATACATTCATACTGTTTTGTAAAGTTGTAGGATGCAAAAAATTGTGTTTTACAAAACTTGCAACCCACCTAATGTTTCAAAACCATTTAGACACCAGTATTTGAGGGATGTTTAGGTGAGTTTTGTCTATTTCTTTATGCTAAAACCTGCAACTTCATTCCATCACCTGCGTGTCTGTCCCCAACAAACTGCAAAATGAAATATGGAAAATGGGTAGACTAAAATGTGGAAAATGGCAGTGTTTAGGGCATTTTGTCTATTCCTTTTTTACTTTCCCACCAGCCACACATCCTTTTTTTGGTGACGGACACATGACGACACGCGGCTAACCATCTATCAATTCTTTACGTCAATGCATTTTGTCCACTGTGAGGGATGCAGAATGGGGTTATGATATAACGTTACATAAATAGGTTCATTTTGTCTACACTTTAGCTTCTCCCCTAACGGAGAAAGCTAAAAGATAGACAAATGCACCTATGGATGTAACATTATATCATACCCCCCATCCCCCATCCCATAGGTTCATTTTTCTACACTTTAGCTTCTCCCCTAATGGTATACTATACTAGTATTAAAGGTCGATTCATATAATATACCAATATTAAAGGCTGATTCATATAATATACTAGTATTTGAGGTAACAACTAAGAGGAGACGATGTGTTTTCCAATACTACAAATAATGTGAGCATTTTATTTGTTCCAGTTAGATGAAGAAAGTGAAATTCCATTTTGACTGTAGCAAAGAGTTGTTCAAAAATTTGAAAGTGGACTTCATTGCATTCTTGGTCGTAATAAAACAAAACATTTAAAAATGAACTAACTGACATGGGACAGTGTGTTTTCCAACACTAAAAATAATGTTGAGAATTTTATTTGTTCCAATCAGATGGAAAAAGGGAAATGCCATTCTGTATTTATCCAAATATACATTAAATTTCTCAATATGATCCAAATGTACATGCACAGTATGATTGTAGGTTGGAAAACATAGTGGGAGGTGAGGTGACAACATGATTTACGAAACCTCCAACCAACAAAATGTTGTAAAACCCTCCACAAAACAAAGCCAAATACCTTACTAGGTGTCTACAAAACGGTGCCTATCACCACACTCCTACGGTCTAAATAGCACAAAGCTTTTCAATATATACATATTGTTTTGTAAAATTGTAGGATGCAGAACACCGTGTTTTACAAAACCTGCAACCCACCTAATGTTTCAAAACCATTTAGACACTATTATTTGAGGGATGTTTAGGTACATTTTGTCCATTTCTTTACATGAGTTTATGCAAATCCATTCCATTTCCTGTGCGTCCGTCCCCAACAAACTGCAAAATGAAATGTGGAAAATGACGTCATTTAGGGCATTTTGTCTCTTCCTTGTTGACTTTCCCACCGGTCACACATTCTTTTTTGGTGATGGACACGTAATGGCACACGACTAATCATCCATCAAGTCTTTTCGTCAATGCATTTTGTCCACCACATGGGATGGGGAATGGGGGTTATGATATAACGTTACATACATAGGTTCATTTTGTCTACACTTTTGCTTCTTCCCTAATGGTATACTATACCAATATTAAAGGCCAATTCATATAATATATTAGTACTTGAGGGAACAACTGAGAGGAGATAGTGTGTTTTCCAACACTACAAATAATGCGAGCATTTTATTTAAACACAACAATGGAAGGTGTGATTTTGAAGACATTCATACTGTTTTGTAACATTCCATGTTACAAAACCATACGTGTTAAGAAGAAAGCAACCCAATGTGAGACAACCCCTTACATTTAAATAAGGAGATTCAAATAATTGAAAACCCACATTGTGTTTTCCAAATTACAACTATTTTGTGCACTTTTTTCAATCATCCAAAATTTAAAAACAACAATGGAAGGTGTGATTTTGAAGACATTCATACTATTTTGTAACATTCCATGTTGCAAAACCGTACGTGTTAAGAAGCAAGAAACCCACTATGAGACAACCCTTTACATTTAAATTGAGAGGAGATAGTGTGTTTTCTAACAGTGCAAATAATGCGAGCATTTTATTTGTTCCAATTAGATGAAGAAAGCTAAATGTCATTTTGACTATAATAAAGAGTTGTTGAAAATGAGAATGTCAATGGGAAAATAAAAGATTTTGTTTGCGTGTACGGTTTTGGGCTTTCTATCCATTCCAAATTCTGATTTTGAAAACCTGCTGGGGGCATAACCTACATTGTGTTTCAAATGAAATCTTGTTTTGATAAGGAACATTTATTTTCCCAACAATGAAAACCCATTTTACAACGAACAACCAAAAGGAAAAATTTAAACACCAACATAAAAACCCACAAAAACACACAAAACGCCTTTACATTTCAAATGAAAACCCCTTTATTTTCCCGTTAATGAAAACCCATCTTCCCAACCAATAGTCATTCAATTCTTCACAGTGAAATTTGAAAACCCTCAAAACAAAAAATCATAAACAACTATGAATTTGAAATGAAAACCTTACACACAAACAAAACATTTTATTTTCATTTCATAGAAAACCCATTTAACAATTGTGCTTCATAGTTCAATGCTTGACAAAAACCCATTTAATAGCCCTGCTTCACAATTCCTATAGAATGACAAAATGGCATATACAATGAGGAAATTTAAATAAATTTAAAATTTAAAATAATAATATAATATAAAGTTAGTAATAAGTAATTAGGTTTAAAATTGTTTAGATAAAAGTTATGTTTTAAATTATATTTTAATATTTGACAATTTATCATTTTGGGAGGATAATTGTTTAATTATGAAAATAAGGAGATTTTTCTTATGAAATTAGAAGATAAGTTTGAAACTGTTGTGAAACAAAATGAAAATAGAAAAAAGATAAAAAGAAAGCCATGCAAGGCTTCAAATGAAATTTTGATTGGAAAACTTGTCAAAATTGGAGAAATAATTATTTTAATAGTGAAATAAAAGAGATAAGACGATAAGATTTGTGAACTAAGTGGAAAGTTAGAAAAAGATGGAGAAAAGATAAAAGCGTGTGTATGCACGACTTCGAACGACTTGTCAAATGGGAAACTTGCTATAATTTTTGATTTTTTGTTTTTGAAACCATCCTTATATTTCCTAGTAGGATGAGATTCTAGGGGGGACTCATGGTGGGGTCGGATTTGGTCTTTAGTAGGGGATTATACTTTCCTATGCTACGCAAAAATTGTAGGAGCTTCTTCGGTCGAGACACGTCCCTGTGTGAGTATGTCCCAAGGAAAATAAAAAGGTCAATAATTCAACCCTTGCATATCTTCAAATTGATTATAGTAAAGCAAATTCGATGATTACACATTTAGTGGATTGTCCCTGTATCTATGATATGTTAGAAATTGATACTACGACATTGCTTGCAAATTAACACTACCTAGAATACTTCATTCGATGCATGCTATGTTTCCTCTATTCCTGACTGTTGCCTTGTATGCTGAACACCCGATGCTTGCATCACGCTCCTACTCCTCTAAGTTTATGCTCAAAATTGAATCTTTTTGAAGTTAGTCGACATCCACTAGTGAGGACATCTCTGCTTGCTTTAATATCTATTAAGGGTCTCAATTTCCGAATGATGGCTTAATTTTGTATTCGATGGCTTGTTGTAGGGTTTAGGCTGTCGGCTGATAGTTGCTGTGAAATGCTCCTGCGCCTTTCATGTAACTCTATGTGTTGTGATTAATATCGTGGCCATAGTTTATGCAAATTTCCTAGTATCGTGCTTCATTTGATGCGCTTTGTACTTGATATTTTGGGATTGCTCTTGATATCTTCCAGAGGGCACTCGCTATCTTCTCACTTTGGGTAGAATTCGACTTATGTGCTTTTTATTTGAGAGACAATGAGTATCTTTAGTGATTGGCTTTGAATTATTCCCTTTAGTTCGCTTCTAGACTACGCGCTTCATGTCTTGCTCTTAATTCAATTTCAAAGATAAAATTTACGAGCCTCTATAGGCCATCTGCCAACAACGCGCCCTAAACCTGCAGAAGCCTTGTCGCTGCATTTTGTGGCTCTCTGACTGGTTGTGATACCGATTGAAAAGTCCAGTTAAGTTTACAAAGAATTCCCTTACCCTATCGCCATGACTCATGATAATATAGAAATCGATAGTTGAGATGTGAATCTTACTTCATTTTATGCACATTGTGAGGAAGCTTTAAGTCTTATAGTTTCCTATCATTAGGACAATGGCCCAAAACGTAGCTACACAGTTGTTCCTGAACATTGTATTCTATTAGTTTCGATTTTGGGGAGCTGGACGTCTTATAAATTCTGAGATTCTTTATACTTTTGATATTTCTTTCCTGATTTCTATTATATCTGTAAACCATCTATAAACCTTTATATCGTTGTATATATATACCTATTCGGCCTGCATTTTTTGATAATGGCAATTCCCGTATTTTATTCGTTGCATGCATACCACTTGTTGGGGGGTTTCGACTTGGTTGTGTAGCGGGTGACTGGTATATTTGTCCTCTTCCATGTTACTTCCATGACATTTTGTTCCTTGTCAAACTATATCTTTTCCGCCTTACTTCTTCATTGCCAATCTTGTTAGTGCAAGAATACGAGCATGAGGTTGGAGCTATCATGCATATTAGCAATAGTTTATCTATTTTTTTTTAGATCTCACTAGTCGACATTATGAATACCACTATATATACGCTCAAGTCTAAAAGTGGGGTGTCTCGCGCGTAATAATTATCTTGATTGTGTTGGTTGCTTTATTGTGATATATGAAATGAAGAGTCAACAATATATTTGCACATGCTATGAGAATATAATTTCAAATGTGAAACTCTTAATATAATTTGATAAATATTGGAGTATCACGTTTATAATTTTGATCTAATTAGTTATTAATTAAGAAAGACATTGGCAACACTTGATTGTATTTCTTTTATCATGTGAATAGTGTAATTATGAGTTGAAATTATTTAGCAATTATGTGAATGACTTAAAATAAATAAATAAATTTCCTTCATTTATTATCTTAATTATGTAAGTAATTACTTTTAAAAGAATTAGTTAATTAGGTGAATTAATTAAGTTAATATTTCTAATATTTACTATATTAAGGATAATCTAGCTATGTATATATATACATAATACATGAAACTTATATTGGAGAATGTGGATAAAGGAATTATATATGTAAATTGAATTATTATAAGGCATTTGACAATGTATAGATTTCGATTGCACTTTACTTAAGTACATTATGGATAGAGTGATAGTAGGCTTTATTTGTTTTAGAATTAAAGTGAACTTAAGGAGAGGGTTATAAAACAATGATTCTAATTAAAAGATGAGTAAGTTGAATTAAGGCTAATATGATTTATATTTTCCTTCATTATTCCCAATGTTTAGGATTTTCTCTTTGTAAGCTAATTAGGGAATGAACATTATAATGATTTAGTAAGTTGCTTAGGTAGATTTGGTCTTTAAGGGGTTGATTGATTGTTATATTGGTGGAAGTTAGGTGAAATTGTTGATTATCTCCTTATGATGATGTTTGTGTGTAATCATGATAGCTAGGTTGACTTGATTCTTTGAATTTGTAATAGTAAGTTTTTTGAGTTGTGTGGAATTTTCTAAGTATGTTTTGGTTAAATGTTCACATTGATTTCTTGGGTCAATTTTTAAATTGAATTTATGCAATTAAGGGATGATTTTGATGGTCTCATTTATTGGTATTCAATAAGTATTTCTCTTGGATTGTTTTGATGTTTGTGATGGAATATGTTGGATGTTAGTGCAAGGCCTGGTTGTGATATGTTTATGATTCTTTATTGAATGCGATATTTACTTCTTGGAATTTATACTTCACTAAGGAACCTTGATAATTAGTCTTCCAGAGGCATGAGACAATTGTTAGTAGATGTTTTATCTTCTTTTTTTATTTTTTATTTTATTTTGGCAAGATGATTAGCATCGTGGTTTTGTTTCTTATGGAAGGGTTGTACCTGTAAATGGGAATTTTGTAATGGGATTTTGGCGGGATGGGTAATGCCTCGCAAGTACTTCAGTTTTGATATTTGATGCTTCTTAGTGTTGGTAGAACCTCTTGATGCTTTGGTTTTATGTTTTGGGTTTCTAGGGAGAGTGGCTCTACGTGGGCACCGATGCACAAAGGGGTTGTTAGGATAACCCACGTTAGAGTTAGAGTAATAAGTGATAACCTAATTAATTTAATTAGGGGGTGGGTAGTTAAACATTAATAAGATAATTATGGATGCCTCATCTGCCTGTTAGGGATTTTATTTATTTTATTTATTTTGGCAAGATGATTAGCATCATGGTTTTGTTTCTTATGGTAGGGTTGTACCTGTAAATGGGAATTTTGTAATGGGATTTTGGCAAGATGGGTAATGCCTCACAAGTACTTCAATTTCAAGATTTGATGCTTGTTAGTGTTGGTACAACCCCTTGATACTTTGGTTTTATGTTTTGGGTTTCTAGGGAGAGTGGCTCTACGTGGGCGTCGACTCACAAAGGGGCTGTCAGGATAACCCACATTAGAGTTAGAGTAATAAGTGATAACCTGACTAATTTAATTAGGGGGTGGGTAGTTAAACACATTAAGATAATTATGGATGCCTCTATCCTACTGCTAGGGATTTTATTTATTTTATTTATTTTGGCAAGATGATTAGCATCATGGTTTTGTTTCTTATGGTAGGCTTAAAATTGGAAATGGGAATCTGCAATGGATTTTGGCAAGATGGGTAATGCCTCACAAGTACTTCAATTTCAAGATTTGATGCTTGTTAGTGCTGGTACAACCCCTGATACTTTGGTTTCCAAGGTTTTGGGCCTAGAGAGTGGCTCTAATGTATGCCGACGACAAAGGGGTCAAGCCAGATAACCCAATAGATGAGTAATAAGTGATAACCCCACTAATTTAATTAGGGGTGGGTAGTTAAACATTAATAAGATAATTATATTTTCCCCATCCGCCTGTTAGGATTTTGGCTCATTTCTATTTATTTTGGCATTGATTAGCATCATGGTTTGCTCTTTATGGCAGGGGGTTGTACCCGTAAATGTGAATTTTGTAATGATTCTTAAGATGGGTAATGTCACAAGCACTTCAATTTCAAGATTGATGCTTGCTAGTGTTGGTACAACCCTTGATACTGGTTTCCTATGTTTTGGGTTTCTTTAGTGGAGAGTGGTTGGTTCCCCACGCGGGCCACGGACAGGGTCATGATGTTCACATTAGAGTTAGAGCAATAAGTGATGAACCTACCACGAATTAGGTGGGTAGTTAAACATTAATAAGATAATTGGTGACGCCTCTATCTGCCCAAGTAGGGTTTTACCGCTACTTTTACATTTATTTCGCAAGATGATTTACACTCATGGCCTTTGTTTCTTATGGTAGGGAAGAAAAAACTTTAAACGGAATTTTGTGTTGATTTTGGCAAGATGGGTAATGCCTCACAAGTACTTCAATTTCAAGATTTGATGCTTGTTAGTGTTGGTACAACCCC
>VDFB02025412.1:20285-49171 GCA_007258455.2 Sequoia sempervirens | reverse complement strand
TGTGTAGACTGGTGAAAGCACTCTATGGTCTAAAATAGGCTCCTCCTCGGGCTTGGTACATCAAGATCGACAAGTACCTCACAGATCATGGCTTTCAGAGGAGTCCATCTGATTCTAATTTGTATGTCAAACACACTGGTAGTGATATTCTTATTCTTGTTTTCTATGTTGATGACCTGATCATTACTGGCAGCTCGACACATTTGATCGATGAGATCAAACAGGATTTGTGTGACTCATTCGACATGACAGATTTAGGACTTCTGCATTATTGTTTAGGTGTCGAGGTTTGGTAGACAAAGAGTAGTATCTTCATCTCTCAGTCCAAATATGCTCAAAGTCTATTGGATAAGTTCCGAATGCAGGATTGCAAACCTGCCTCCACACCTATGGAGAAAGCGTTGAAGTTGTTAGTTAATTCAGATTCACCTGTAGTGGATGAATCCTTGTTCAGGAAACTAATGGGCAGCCTCATATATCTCACTGCCACTAGACTTGACCTCAGTTTTGTAGTGAGCTACATTTCACGCTTCATGATAGCCCCCAAGGTTGATCATTGGGTAGCAGCGAAGCGTGTGCTGCGTTATGTGAAGGGCACTTCTGACTATGGAATTCTTTACACTAGGAGTCATGATCCTAGCCTCACTGGTTACACAGACTTAGATTGGGCAGGTTCGGTTGATGACAGAAAATCAACATTTGGGTATGTTTTTAGTTTGGGATCTAGTACAGTCACTTGGACCAGTGAAAAGCAGCAGGCAGTGGCTCTTTCCTTGACAGAACAAAGTATCGAGGAGTAGTTAAGGCAACTTGTGAGGTAGTTTGGCTTCGTCGAATGCTTGTGGATATGCAAATATCTCAAGCAGGTCCGACTCCCTAGTTCTGTGATAATCACGGAGTTCTCAAACTTGCCAAAAATCCAGTCTTCCATGAAAGAACCAAGCATGTGGAAATTCATTGTCACTTCATTCGAAAGCTTGTTGAAGATGGATCAGTTCAGTTGCTGTATGTTCCAACAGAGGATCAAACAGCTGATATTCTCACCAAGTCCCTCAGTCCAGATAAGTTCGTAAAATTCAGGGGGCATCTTGGTGTAGTTGAGAGATTGACCATTAAGGGAGGGTATTACAATAATATATACATTATTAATTTAATGGTCAATGTATTATATTGTAATCTTGTAGATTAGATTGTTTCTTTGGTCTTCTTCAGTTTCTTTTTAGAAACTTGTTATTTTTGTAACTTTGTAAATTCTTTATATTGAAGCATTTTGCTTCTTGTAAATATATCAAATATTTTACCATCTTCCTTGTAATAATTAATACTTGATGATACAATATCAAATATACCTTATAGAATCTTAGGGGCTAAGAAAAAATGAACCTTTGATATTATCATGACACATTATTATCAGAATCAGATTGTCATGCCACTATGCTTAATAATTCAAGGAACAGCAAGAAGAGAAAATCATATGGAATCGTCACCATTTGTCAAGCTCTTCAAGATACAATGATACATCATCTCTAACTAGAGTTTGCAATGTTCAATATTGGTGTATCAACAATCAATTTAACACTAAGAGTTTCAAATGTAGATTTTCTTGAATTTGTTACAAGACTCGCAAGTTTCCAGGAAGAAATCCAACTTATAAAATACATATTGATTGATCAAATGAGCTTCATTGAACAAAATTTGCTATTAAACATAGATTCACAACTTTGTCAACCATTTCCTAAAAAAGTAAACTTGAGGTTTGGAGGAAGATCAACCATTTTGTAGGATATTCAGCTCAATTGCCTCTTGTTAGTGATAAGTCACCATATGATAATAAAAGATGTGCAGAATTATCATGAGACGAATTTAAAACAGTTGTTACTTTACATAAGGTATTTACAAAGGAAGTGAAAGTGAGGACCAACAAAGGTTTCATCAACTACTCACAATATTAGAGATGTGCATACAACTATTGATGATTGGGAATTATTGATGTGAGTAATTGATGTTACTTTAGATCCAATATGATATGCTTCCTTATTTGTCAAAGGAAAATATTGTTTATAGAAACACAACAAACAAATAGATGCTAAATTAACATTTTACATGCCACACCACAAATGCTACAAGCATAGATATCTTAAATATATCTATCTAAAAGACATCAAGAGATATTAGTCTGGAGGTGCCTCTATTGAAATAATGATAGTTTAGATAGGTACCTCTAGATTGATATCTCTTGGCATCTTTTAGAAGCTGAGATAGATTTATTTAAAATATCTATGCTAGACATATCACAAGATTCTCATTTTTCTTTTCAATTTTCCCATGGGAACTGTTGCTAGAAATAACAAAGCCATGGCCCACGAGTAACCTCAATGAAGCCTCCTATCGACCAATGGCTAATGGGTAGCCTCAATTGAGCCTTGCACAATCAGCAGCCAATGAGTTTGCTCAAGTGAGTCTTCAATCATTCAATGCTTCATGACTCGCCTTAATTGATCCTTCGGTCATTTAATAATCCACGTGTATCCTTGACTGAACTTTATTTGTATGTTTTACTACCAGTAACCTTGACTAAGGATTTCATCAATTAGAAGAGCCACATAGTCTCATTTATGAGAGTCAAATAGCTATTGATCATATATGGGTTTCAAAAGAAGAAATGACAATCAAGTATAAGAATTTAGCACTTGTATTTTTGCTAAACCTCTCATCTTGGCATTGGATGCACTGTTTATTGAGCGATTCCTACAATCCACTTCGTTATTTCCACATCGTGATGATAGGTCACAGAGTGTGATATGACTCATTGGTACAAATATAAACACATAGTATTGCCATAAACTTTTCACTCAATCTTGTGGAATGCAAAAACCCCGTGTTCATTAATAGTACAGAAGTTAACAGTACAAACACCTTGTTCTTGACCATGCATGCTGATATTATAAGAGCTATGATGGAATGGAAAAATATTATAAAGATATTCTAGTTCTATGCATCATAAGTTACTCCAGTTTTGTGGGTAAAATAGATAGGAACCTGTATTCCTGCCTTGCTGGTTTGTTTGTAACATAGTTGGAAACACAAACTCGGCAGCCTAAAATTTTGACTTAGACTTGGAACTTACAAAAATGTGGTCAAACATAAAACATAATAATACAAAAAAAACTGAAATTAATTCACTTAGAGAACACAAGTCTATTCTTATCATCAATTTGTCATAATTCAAAGGTTACATGTCATATAATCCTCAACACTCAAAATTTGAAATTTCAAAGTTTCAAAGTCAAACAATACATTGTATTACTCTAAAATTATAAATGATAATTGTATAACAATACTCTAATTGTTTACATATGTCAAAACAATCAAGTACAATCCACATCATCCTCTCCCCTTCCTAGTGTAACTTATTTTTTAAAGCCTCAAACTAGAAGGTAAATTGATATCAACATGAGGACTACTGTTAATGCATCCACCTCTACTATTGTTAATGTTCTCTCCAATTTTGCAAGATCTTCACTAGTGAACATGATATTGTTATGTTCTTCAGTAGTCCAATAAACAAATGGATCAATGTTGTCCAAGTCAATGGCTTCATGAGTAGAACCCTCCATCGTTTTGGTTCAAAGGAAAAAATTGTACTAGATAAAGACAAGATTATTGAGGTGCTCCTAGGTCAACTTGTTTATCTTCTTGGTGTAATGCTCACAAATAGGTTCCAATCATGTTCACAACATGAAGCACTACAAGGTTGGGACAAACTGCAGATAGTTAGCATCTATTGATTTCATGTGCCAGCAACATAATTCTCCAACCAAAAATCTATAAATAGAACATTTAAAAGAATACAAGAATTAAGTAAAAATTGTAGAATTTAAAACTTTCAAGTTTTAAGGTAAAATTAAAGGATTAGCTATTTACTTGGGTTTTGGTTTACCCTCCTTCAAAAGGCTTGAAATATTCCCCTTAACTTTTTTCCCCAAAATTAGACACACAAACTAGCATCAAACCATTGATTAGCGTTAGCTCCAAATGCAAATCAGCATGGAAAGTAACTCTAACCAAGAATGTTCACCAAGATCTCAATGTGGGCGAGTTGATAGCATATGGTTAGGGGATCATTAGGTATAAACTGAACTGAAAGTACAATTCATCTGCTGACGCAGGCATCCACAAGCAGTGGGAATACTCCACTTATTTAGTGGGTGAGATTATTACATTATTAAGGCGGCAAGCCAGCCATTAAATCCTCTCTTCCACTTATTTCGTGGGGGGAAAACAGTCCACACAACCACTTATTTTGTGGGGGGAATTTACAAACAAGAAAGATGTTTATTCTAAAACTCAACCACTCAATTGTGGGAGTGTAATCAAGTATAAATTGCAGCAATAAAATGAAATAGCCGTTAGTACTACTAACTAGCTTTACAATGAATAGAAATAGCTGCAAATAAGAGAGATAAGCTTCTAGAATGTTCTTTATCCACACTGGCGGTAAACCATCCAGGGGTTACAATGATGTGAATTAATTACAAGAAAATGCAGCAAATTAAAGAACTGAAACAGTACTACTGTTTTCAGTTTTACAATGAAAAATAACTGCAATTTTCAAGTGTTTTTACCATCATTACAATATACAATTAAAGGATGGTTTCTTCAATGAAAAACCTCTCAAATAATGATGCTAGAAGCCAAAATCAGAAAACTATAACAATCTGATATATAAATCTGCAATCTGGAAATGTCTACCAGCAATTAGAAAAACCAAACAAATGCTCACAACTTTATCAATATACCTCCGAATTGATTGAAACGAAATGCAATGGCTCTCTAGAAGGTAGGCGCCCAATTCACCATACAAAATCTGCATCAAAACTCATTAGATAATTTTTGTTCCAACTCCAAAGCCCTCTGCAAGTGGTATGGCCTCCAAAGGGGGCGATTTCTTTAGATAAAAATCTGCACTTCATTAAAAATTCTGAAACTCTCCAAAAGGGGTCGCCAATAGTCAAGGAATTGATAGGACCAACACCCAAAATCAAAACTAAATCACACAAAAAGCTGTATATAAAAATCTCCTTCAACCAAATAATAACCAGCAACATGAAAACTGGAAATATCTCACCAAAACTCCACAATAATGCTCAATATACTTTGGATGAAGCACACTCCCAATGGCTCTCTAGAAGGTAGGCGCCCAATTCACCATACAAAATTTGCATCAAAACTCATTAGATAATTTTTGTTCCAACTCCAAAGCCCTCTGCAAGTGGTACGGCCTCCAAAGGGGGCGATTTCTTTAGATAAAAATCTGCACTTCATTAAAAATTCTGAAACTCTCCAAAAGGGGTCGCCAATAGTCAAGGAATTGATAGGACCAACACCCAAAATCAAAACTAAATCACACAAAAAGCTGTATATAAAAATCTCCTTCAACCAAATAATAACCAGCAACATGAAAACTGGAAATATCTCACCAAAACTCCACAATAATGCTCAATATGTACTTTTGGATGAAGCACACTCCCAATAGACCATCTAAGGAACCATAGTTTCAGGCCCGAAGAATGGAGTAAACTTGCTAAGCTTTCCCTTAGCCGGATTCTGGATTTCAAACCAGTAGCATAACTTTACAATATTTTCCAAAGATGAGAATGAATGAGCAAGGCCTCAATAAATAAGCTTCAAATGGCAAATGAAACACTCTGAATTCCAAGAAGTCAAATCACTTCAACTTCCAAAAGGGACGCCACTTCAACTTTTCACTTTATTTTGAAATAATAAAATATTATTCATCTTCCCTTTTTGGTGTCCAATTCAAAATGCAACAATAAAACATTTATTAAATCATTAAATGCTCAAGTTGACCCCTTAATGTCCCCTCTTTAAAACAACTTGAAGTTATCACTCCTAGGCATGGGGTACAACTGAAAAACATGAAATTGACTAAGTATAAAACTCAGTCCAAGGAGATAACCAAACCCAACGCCAATACTGAAATTGATGGATTGCCAACAATAGCATGATGACTTGAACTGAACTGCTGATGATGCCACTGTCAAAATTAGACTTACTAAAAATAGCCAATGCCAAAAATAGTAAGTTCATCTCAAAACCAACAGAAAGCTGAACTGAGATGGAAGTAAGACTTACTGAAAGTGGAAACCTTAAACTTGCACATCTGAGTAGCCTATGGATTTATGGAAATAGGCTAAATCGAAATGAAGAGAGTATGGCCAAAATGGGGACATTACAAGGCTTGAGTTGAAGAAAAGAGCCTTCCCACTGCACCCTTGCAAACCTCCAACTCATTAAGCATTTTGTCTCAGATTTCATCTGTTGCTAACCTCTCTATACATGAAGTAAGACCTGCCATGATCTCTTCTTCAGCCATAAATGTATCAAATAAGTAAATTTTGGGTTTAGGTAGTATGCCAAGGCATGTTTTGGTTAGTGGAGTTGGTTCATCTATCTGCAATCAATGCTGCACCAACTTGGTAGTAATAACTAGTTATAGTGGGATTTAGCTATGCATAGGGGTATGAGGATGCGTAGAATAATGGGGAAACCATTTTCAATTTTAGGGTATGGGGACATGTGGCTCTAGGGTATTTCTAATAGACACGCCTTAGAAGAAATTTAAAAAGTATACTATTAGAAATACTGAATTAAAGGGAAAGCTTCCTCTCAGTTTCCATCCACCATATTATAATATTTCTTGCAAATCTATGCTGTCAAAAGCTGCAATTTTTTTTTTAATCTTGCTGTCTTTTTGTTCCTCAAAAAATCTCACTTATGTTTTTTTCACTCTCAAACTTTTCTGTTGTATTTTATGTGTGAATAAAGGAGAGAAGATTTGGGATGAGTCTTTTGACCTTTTAGGGCTTAGGATACTGCATTTTTTTTTGTTATTCTATAGTTACTTGTTAGTTATTGCAGCAGGAAACATCCCATGAGGTTTCATGAAATTTCAAGGAATGCCCTTTTCCTGATTGAAATTCTCTTGCATGTCTTCCCATCTATGAGGTGTGTACCTCTCTCCAAAATGATGTGTACTCTACCCCAAGTTCTGGGTTACCTAGTTTCAGTGACTGAAATTTACTCTTTGTGCACTGTAAAACAATTGCAACAGAAAATTCAAAATACTCAAGCATAAACAGAACACTAGGAAAATGAAATACATTTAAAGAATTGCATGTCAAACGTGAGATAGAAGCAGCAATTTCATATAATTTAGATGTATGTGGGAAGGTGTTATTGTAGGAGGGTATTCAGAGACAGTTCTGTTGTGAATGCCTAATTTCTTATTGTTTCTATCACAGTAATAATTATCTGGTGAGTGAAGTATTAATGTTCGTATGTTACTTTTTAGTAATTTGACTTTTTTCCTTTTCTTTTTTTCTTGCAGTCACTTGTCAGGTTTTTGGAAGCCTCATTGACTGGAAGCATTGTTCGACACTCACTAATACTTTTTAATGATTTTCTGGTTTCAACAACTCTTCCTTCTGTATGTTAATGCTTTTCAATTTGCCTTCTCTTTCCCTTGAGTGTTAAATTTAACTTCAATTTTACATTTATGACAGAATGCAACTTTAAGGGCATGTGTTATTAAGTGTGAAATGTGATGATATTTGAGTGATTTAACTGAAACCTACACAACTACTAAAACGAATCATTGCTGTTTTTTTAGAGTGCATATGTCTCTATGGAATCTTACCTATTTGCAAGGCTGTTTAAATTTTGTATTATAGGGGGACACAACAAATCTGTACGCTTATGCCGTATTACGGTTGACTCCAAATGCAATTGCTTCTGGTGCTAATTCCCGTTCCTATTTGAAAAAAGGAAATCTTGCAGTTCCTGATCCTGTAAGTCCTATGTTTAGCATTGTTACACCTGTGCCAGAGGAGGTCACTCTTACCTCCCGTGATACTTCTCCAGTGAGACAAGATCGGAAATTTCAAGTTCCAAGGCCTCTGCAACATGAGAGATGGCGGAGAGAAAAGGATGGCTTCCTTATGACAGACATTTGGGGGACAGAGATAGCTGGAAGGAGTGCTCTAAGCCCAACTGTTTGGTTACAACAAACAGAGGAACGGATGCATTTGTGTGCATATCAATACAAGAGTCTGACAATCCTCCTCCTCATTCCAGTTGGTTCATCAGTGAATGGTATGCAGGGTATCTCCATACTGAAGCAGCAACTTCTTGAAAATGTAAGTTTTTATCTGAAATACAAACTCAAATTTTGAAAGTTGATATTCAAACTCTAACTAAGTTGTAGCTTCCATGCTGCTTTATCTACATTTTTGTTGATAAAACCTGATACGTGGATAGTGATACTAAGTGGTGAATTCTTGCTTCATTTTGTTTCTGTGTACTAACAATGCATCATATTCCCAAAGTATCGCCTTTGAAGCTCTTTTTGAGTAAAATACAAAAGCTCAAATTTGAATGACATTACAGTAGGCATGAGAATTTGTATAATTTTTGCATCCAATATGATAAAATCTGGATCTTTGATTGATGAGGATGCAAATCTTAAATGCACTTTTTAGGTAAAAACAACATTAGTGCCATATCACGTGGGATTTTTTCTCCTCTTAATTAATGTCATAAATTGTCATATTTGACTGCCCAACTTAGGTGCCCTAATTTGACTTCATTGTCCATTCTAAGATGCTCTATGACATGCATCATAAATTATCATAATGTTGGTCAAATTCCAATGTATTGCCCTATAATTATGCTCTTATGCATCATATAATCTGTCATAGTAATTCTCATCGTACAATATCATAAGATGTTCTTACACATCATAATAACACTAGATGCTCTTACAACCTTCTACACACTTACAAAATATCCAACACATGGCCAAGAGTGCCATCTCTCAAAATGGGGTGCCCATTTTTCCATGTGAGGACAAAATAATAAATAAATATAAACATTAGGATGCAAGGTTGAAACACCTTTTCCAACATTCTCCCACTTGTCAAGTACTTTGCAAAAGAGCAAAGAGGAACTTTGCTAAAATCTAATTAGTAGGAGTTGTGAGGCCCATAGACTCTATGCACCTCTTGAACTTCTCTGTGCTCACTAACTTCGTCAATTCATTTGCAATATTTTTACAAAGTGTCAACTTTTCCTAGCATTGTCCTATGACCTATCCTTCACTATGTCGTGAACAAAATGGTGCTAGACATCTATGTGCTTCATCCTCACATGAAAGGTCAAGTTCTTTGCCAAATATATGACACTTTAACTATCACAAAGAACTTGAAGATCTCCCTAACTCAGCCTCACATGTGAACACAATCTCTTAAGCTAGATGGCCTTCTTATAGACATGAGTAGTGCCATGTACTTGGCTTGTGTAGTTGTCAAAGAAAACACAACTTGTTGCTTCTCCCAAAACTGATAGCACCACCAGACAAATTAAATGCATATCATTGGTGGATCTTTTGGAATTAACATCTACTACCCAAATTGAACCCATGAATCCACAAACATTCACTAAGTGTTGGTCCTTTGAAATATCACCATGATAACAAATAGAGTACTGGGAAGTACCCCACAAGTATTTGAAGGCCCTCCATCCAAGTTGAACTTCTTGAACAAGCATTTACATCCAATAGACTGCGATCAATTGGGCAATGGTACCAAATCCCATGTATCATTGTTTTTCAATGAACCATCTCCTCATCCAAAGTTGCTCTCTGAGACTCAAAATCATCCATTTTCATCACCTCTTTCACAGTTCTAGGCTCATCATTATTAGTAACCAAGAAAAATTACATCTCCAATCAAGAGGGGTATACCTTTTTGGTTGTCATCTTTGTTGAGTGGATCTCCTCAAAAGCTGAGGTGGAGGTTCAACTTCTTGTTTGGAATTGTCTAAAAGCTCTCCTTGTCAGGTCTTTCATGAGCTTCTATTTCAACTTGCTCAATCTTGGGTGATAGTTGAACTGTTGAACAACATCTTTCTTCCCATTCTCTTCTGGCTGCAAGATTGTGGAACAAAGCTTAATCTCTTTGAAAATAATATTTCTGTTGTATAGGACTGTCATGGTCACGGGTCCCAAATTTTATACCGTTTCACATTGACACCATAGCTGATGAAGATACATTTCACTACACTGTTCTCCAATTTTGACTACTTCTCCCTATGCATATGTGTATGCATTACAACCAAAAACACAACGATGTTGTAATGAGGCCTTTTTGCCCATCCATGCCTCCTTAGGAGACTTGTTAATCAAGTAACAAGCTGTAGCAACTGTTTTTGTCCAGAACTTTTGCTACAAGTTGGCTCCACTAAACATAATCCTAGCCCTTTTCATCAACACCTTGTTTATTCTTTCTGCAACTCCATTTTTCTGAGAAGTATATGGAGTTGTCTTATGTCTTTATATTCTATTCTCTTTATGTAATCTATCAAAATCTACAAAACAAAACCCCATTTTGTATAACTCCGTTTTGGACACTCTATTTCAGCTATCTAAAATATACCTTTAGTGCTCCAATTTGTCTCTATTATCCATTCAAAGATGATGTGCATATTGTTTTCTCTAGTGAAGGGTGTAAGATGGTGTGAGGCGCTACAGTGCTCAGAAAAAGTGTTCATGTGGACACTCTATCTCAGCTTGATGGGTGCAAAATGGAATTCTTCAAATAAGTAGCTCCCATCAGTGCTCCAATTTGACTCTGTTATCCATTCAAAGATGCTCTATGCCGTGCATCATAAACTATCAGCTGTCATAATGTTGGTCCAATACGCCTCCCCTGTAATTATGCTCTTATCCATCATAGAATCCATCATAGGTAACTCCCATCTTACAATGTCACAAGATGCTCTTACACATCATACTAACATTAGGTGCTCTTACGACTTACACACTTCCCATTTGTGGCAAAGAATGCCACATCAAAGTGGGGCATCCTCTTTCCCATTTGAGGACAAAATAACAAATAAAAACAAACAATTAATTAATAGAATCATTAGGATGCAATATTGAGATACCTTTCCCAACACGAAGTACTGGGGGAAGCAAGAGAGGGCTCAACACAACATCTTTCCAACAAGAAGCAGACCGAAAATGCTTTTTATGCTGCAAACAACCCTCTGCCACATGACCTAGGCCAAAGCATGCTTTGCTTCCAAACACATTCTCCAAATTTATAACCAATCTCCTCAAGAAGTCCCCCATAAATGTCCTTCTCAACATGCAACTGAGCAAAAGTGTTATGTGAGTAAGTAATCATTTAAGTAGAAATGGAAATGAGCTTACCTAGGGCATCACCTATAACCAAGAAACTGGAGGAAAGCCAATACTATAAAAGAAAATTAGTTAGCCTGACATAGACTGACACCACAAAAGAAAATCTGAAGAGGGAGTAAACACAAGAAACCAAGGCTTCATAAAGAGAGAAACACTACCACAAAACCAGGGGCCAGCCTCAAGAAGGTATTCCTGATCTTCTACTCAAGCACAACTGCTATAAATAAACCCTTGCACATGGGTACATGACTAAATCTGTTGAGAGAAAGCTTTTCCAAATCTTGTGATCTAAGCATGGAGATCTTCAAGACTTGAACAAAATTTATGGAACTCACAGATCAGCTCCATCTCTGCAAATTGTTCTTCCTTGTCAAAATATTTGGTGCCATCTAATGAATGGGAGACTTTACAGCCTTCGTCATCAGATTAGGATCCATAGCACTAGGATGTTCGATATTCCAAATGGCAGCAAAAGCAGCTGGAGCAACAGAACACCTCCCCTCCTTAAACACAGTAGGGGAAGGGACAGAAGCTGGCTGGGAAGCATCCAGTGCAAAAGGCCCACTTGAGCTGGTAAAACACCATACTTGAACAAAGCATAACCTGTAGCTGCCAGATCAGCCACTGAGGAATGAAGGGGAAAAAGACAAGGGTACAATGTGAGCTGCAGAGACAAGATCTGGCTGTGAACAGTTTCGAAGATCAGACACAACAAGCCAAGCAGAAAGGCATGAAGATGAAGGATGTGTAGGAGCAGGGCAAGAAAGGTCTGTGAACAGCCTTGGGGTAGACTTCTGAGACACACCTGCAGAAGAAGAAGAAGAAGTAGAGGAAGCAGCAGGGAAAGGTGCAATCACTATGCCAACCCAAATCTCTGTCAAGTAAACCTTTGAGACAGAGCCAGAAGCTGCACTACTGTGCACTGGAGTTTTGGAAACATCAGGCCGAAAGTACACACACACGCATGCACGAATGTTTTGTTTTTGTATCATGTCTAGGGGTACTTTTAATTTTTTTTTGTATCCTTGTTTCTGTTTCCAGTAACTTAGGTCATCATGGAAGGATGCTTTCGGGAATTTATCCCTTGATAAGAAATGTGGGCTCACTTACATGCAAATAATCTTCTGGCCTAACTGTAAGGCTATTTTCTTCTTTTTGACTTCTGTCATCCTCTATATACTAGCTTTGAGCCCAATCCCATTAGAAATCAAATTTCAGATTGATGGCAATGGATGATGAAGATTTTTTTTTGAGACTCAATGCCATATGGTCCAGTGATTTTGCTTTGAAATTTAGAGAGCTTGAATCGAAGGATCTCTTCCAAATACAAGCTAGCAAATATAGTGTTGCCAGAATTTGTCTTAATGATGGCTTATGTGTATTCATTGTGGTCTTATGGTGGTCAGTGGTTTTATGATCATTTTAGGCCTGTGCATTTGGTATCCTTGGGTTTGTAAGATTTTATCATGGTGGTTGTGGATCGCCATTCTCTTACCTTGGGAAAATGAATGTGATGTTCTTTTTGAGGGTGGTAGAAATGATTTTCACATTGTGGATTTCATAGAGGTGTGGATGATATAGTGCTTCAAACCTGCTCTTAGATCCGTTTACTTAGAAAGTACATACTGTCATTTGATACGAAACAAAGCTAGAGATGCTTGTCCAAGAGGGTAAACATTGCACTGTAAAATCCTGCTGTACTTGTATTTTATTTGTGGCATATGCCTTGTTTTTTGTTTCGAAGTGCCACTGTTTTTGGAACAAAGATGCTTGGAAAGGGTGCAAGTGCAATGCAGTAGGAATAAGCTTCAGCTAGAAAACATTTATTGAATTCTAGACTTGGTGTATATGTTGAAGATTTACATTACAAATTTCAATTTTGTATGCTATTTGTTTTTTGTTCTTCCTGTGTTATTGTGGTTCACGAAGAAAATAAATTGTACATTGTGCCATTGAGCATAGACCTTCAATAAAGTTTTTTCTGCTGTTGAGAATCACATATGGTATTTTCTTCATTTTGATATCAGGCATATCTAAAGATATCAAAGCTGGAGGAGAAATTAAGTAGAGAGTGGGGGGGTGGCAATACCTACCATGTGGCTGGCTACAGGTATTTGTTTTGTGATAATGATAAAAATTTGTCAAGAGCATCTCCTCCTGGAAAGGTTACAACACTTTCAAAGGTAGGTAGCCTCTTCCCATCTTTTATTCTTTAAATAGTCTTGTATTAGATTTATTTTCTGTTTTCCATTCTGTAACATAGCTATATAGCAAATGAACTTGATAAACACTAATGTATTAATCAGGATAATAGAAACTAACTGAGACGATATTTCACATTCAAAGAATGACAAACCTGATAAATCTCAAAGATTTTACAGGAAACTAGAAACTAATTTTAAGACATTTCACATTTAACCTTGCAGTTGCTTTCATGTTTTTCCATGGTGGATATCTTCTTTTCTGCTCCCCTGTGAATATCTTGTATCTTAAAAGAAGCCATCAAGATTGAAAGATTGACTTTGCATGGTATCGAATATAAAAAATTAACCCAAGTGTGGGGAAAAAGAGCTTGCCTTTGCTTAGATACATCTAACAATTATAACTCAAAACAAAACAATGGCTCTCAATGAAGTACTGAGTTCTGAAAACTATTTGATGGCATTGATATTTTTCTAAAATTTCTCCACAATAGTCCTGTAGGCTATGGTATGTTCTATTAGGAAGCCACAAGGATCAATAGACGCTATATTTTCCTATTTTAAGGTGAAAGTATCCAAGTCTTGCTTCTCTAGGTCTCTCCTCCTAGCTTTTACCTTCTATCCTTTTAAATATTTCATTCATAAGGATGTAACCAAGTTTTTCAGCATTAGTTGACTTTACTCGGATCTTGATGATGACTAGATGTAATGCACCTTGTAAGGCCTCTTCTTCTCTATTCTAACAAACAAGGGTCTTTTGGAAATTTTCATAGATTTGCCCTTTGAAGCATTAAAATAAGTTTGTATTTGTGCGGTACAACTCAGCATTTATTTTTTTGGAATTTGTGTGCTGCCTGTGCCATGAAATTTCGGATCTGAGTCTCTTGTCTTTCAAGCTCTTTACTTCGTATCTCATTCTTCTATCCCCATCTCTGCTCAGAAGCAATGATATATACTTCTTGGATAGTTCTTAACCATTGATTGCATTTGATCTCAACTGCTGGCGAGGCATAATTTCAAGTGTTTTATTGGCTCCCTTAGGAATTCTTATTGCAGTTCTTCCTTAACAGTTTGTTTTATGTTGCCTTCCTAGTTTTCCCATGTCTTAGCTATTAACCATTTTGTCATTTTATGTGTGGCTTTATATATTTAAAATTTTCAATTTTCCTGTCCTTCCATTGGAACATCCTGTGATAACACTATCTCCACTCTGAATGTTATATGGGTTGTCATCACTTTTAGTGAATGCAGGCTTTAATTGATCATATTATAAAATCGATAGACTTAGCACTTCAATGGGGTGAAATGGGACAAGGCAAAGCAAATGGATTCCTTATTCGCTTGTCACAAATGATAGATTTGACTTCTTGGATCCTTCTTATAGTGCAGTATCACCAAATTAACCAATCGAACTTTCCTTTTTACCAGCATTCGATGGGGACACATCCCCAAGGGTCCAGGTGATATCCTGAGCGTCCCAGAGGCTTGGGATCTTGGAGGCTATCTCCCCATTTTTCCAAGGCTGGACAGCCCACTCCATTTGGTGCATAACAATTGAAATAGTAACTTTTTATTATTTTAAAGGAAAAAATGCTAAAAACCCCTAAAAGAAAAGAACGGGGGAGATTGCCATTGCAAATTCAGCATATTTTATTTTTATTTATTTTTATTTCCGATGCATTTTGTTTGTTTAAGTTGTAAGAATAGCCATCACCAAAATTCAAAAAATTTTGTTGCCATTCTCAAAACTGCATCCTCACGTCCTTGTGTTCCCGAGTCCCAGAAACTCAAGAAATTCTGTTTTTTTATTAATCTGAGACAGCTTAGTGCTATTGTAGCAAGCAGATTACAACTTCTTGTTTCTAATAAAGATTTATTTGATCCTTCTAGAGCTCCTTGGCTGCCTTAAGCAAGATGAGAGCAGAAGTTGATTTGGTAAAGAAGAGGGCAGAAAGAGACAATCAAAGTCATGGACAGGATTTGGAAGTTTGCATGAGAGCAAAAAACAATTCATGGATCATTTCTAGGACCAGTGGCGGAAATGAGCTTTATATGGTTCTTGAAAAAGCTAGCGAGACACTTCTCTATGCGTCTGATGCTGTGGAGAAATTTAGCAAAAGGTATGAAACTTTTTGTAGCAGTAAAAAGTGCACTTGTGCAAGCTTTTGTATCCCTGGTAGCATTTTGATTTTATTAAACAAAAGATTTTCAAATCAGCTCGATGAAGTAGAATGATCCCTATCCTTTTATTGTATCGTTGTTTATTTACTTTATTATGAATGTGTAGCTATCCTTATTTTGCCCACCGTTTTTCTCATATTTCTCTCACATTCTGTATTGGTTGGTAAAATTTGAGATAGAAGTATTTAAATTAGATTTCCATTCACATATGAATATGAGATTGTTTCCAAATCGTAAATCCTGCAATAAATTGGGCACTTGACGATGCTGTTTATTTTGTTCTTTGAAATGATTCATGTAATGGGATCACTTTCGAATGCTGATATAGAATTGTTGTTTCTCAGGTACTGTAATGGTGTATTTTCCTCAGACTAAACTGTTATATGTATAATAATTATCCAGTTCAGACAGATGTACCTGAAAGTCTCTGCTGTTGTACCTTACAACAGGCAAGTAGTCCTGGAAAACAAAAGAGGTAGTCTGCAAAGTGTATTTCTTAAAGTTCAGGAATTCTACTAAATTTACAGAACAATTCCTCTTGTGGACTATTTTATATTATTAACATAGAATTCATCTTTAGTGCATTCATGTCTTCATGTTAGAACTTTGGCTATTTGGCAACAATAAGATTTGCATTGCGAAGTCGTCTGATTTTTTTTCAACATCAGCAGTGGTATCTCTGTTCTCGTGAATATGAGAGGCGTATCAATTTGCTCATGGGATTGAATTTAATTTAAAAATTAACTATTAATTACCTTCTCATATGAAGTAAGATAATGCCACTTCAATAAGGACATTATTCAAAATTCATAGAAAATAAATATCTAAACTGTTAAGGTATACTTAAAACAGTATATTTACGTTGTGCTGTAGTACGTTTTCATTCCAAATCTAAAGCTTCTTAAAACAAAACTCTTATCTAGAATTTAATTTTTAACAGAATAAAATAGAATTATTTGCAATTAACAATTAGCAGATGAGGAATCATAAACTAAATAATATCCAAAATCTAAATGTGGAGTTATACATAGTGGCATCGTTAACCTTCCAATGCAATGTATTCTAGTAAGCTTTCATTTCAGTTCTAGATGGCTTCCTAAAACAAATCTCATTCACATTTTAAGATAATAGTAAAACGGATTTTTTGGACCTACTGGATTTGTCTGAGCCAGTTCAGATTTCAGATTTTTTTTTTTAACCTCTAGAGCAAACCAAATTTTTTTAACACTTCTATAACAAATTGAATTTTTCTAACCTACTAACTACCATAAAAACAAGTAGCAATTGTCAATAAGCAGATGCAACAAGTATATGTGTATGTGTGTGCACACTTCTGTGCATTTATATGTATGTGTTTGTGTGTGTATGTGCATGCACTTGTGTGTATGTTCACACATGTATACATATTCATACTATATATACATATATGTGCACTTGCGTACACATGTATACATGTACAAATGTGCATGTCCACACACACACCCACTAAAAGCCTTTTCGCTTGTTTTTTTTTGGTTTGTTTAGAGCTTAATATATTAAAGACCTTTAATTGATGTGTGTGTGTGTGTGTGTGTGCGCGCACACACACACACGTGCAAGTGTGTGTGGGTGTGAGTGCACACACATGTATGGGGACACCAGGTTTAATTGATGTGTGTGTGTGCACCTGCAAGTGTGTGTGGGTGTGAGTGCACACACATGTTTGGGGACACCAAGCTGAAGGAACCATTGTCACTTTAGTGTTAGCTAGCTCCTCCCATGATTGCCACATAATCAATTAAACATGCACTAAGAGAACTAAGGCTTCTAGTAATGCTAGTGAGCATGGCATTGTGTGTATGTATCAAGTTGAAGGGATCAATTTCTGTAATATATTGGCCAACTCCTCCCATTAGTGCCACAATCAAGTAAACATGCACTAAGAGAACTGAGGCCCTTACTAATTTTAGTGAGCATGAGAGAGAGTGTGTGTGGGAACCAAGTTGAAGGGTTACTTCAATTTTAGCCAACTCCTCTTGTGAGTGCTACATAGTCAAGTCAAAGGGACCAATTATACTTCATTGTTAGCTAGCTCCTCCCATGAGTGCCACATAATCAATTAAACATATAAACATACATTGAGAGAACTTGGGCACCTGGCAATGCTTGTGTTTGTGTGTGTGTCAATCCAAAGTGACCAATTTCACTTGAATGTTAGACAACTCCCATGAGCACACCATACATTTAGTTAACTTTGGCACTGCGTAATATTGTCCCCTAGAAAAGAAAACCTAGACACATGATTAGTTATGTGTGTGTACATGTGTATATGTACCAAGCCAAAGGGACCAATTTCACTTCAATTTTGGCCAATTCCTCTCATGAGTGCCACATGGTCAAGTAAACATACACTAAGTAAACTAAGGCGCCTAGTAATGCTAGTGAACATGACATTAGGTCCTCTACCATAACCAACCTGGACAAACACAATTAATTTGATCTTGTAGAGTTTCCTAGATTAATTCCATAAAACTTGATGGCAACAACAAAACTAACCTACAAGAAGTTAAGCTTGACAATGACTATTTTCTTGACAATAACCCTATCCCAGTAAACACTAAATCATTATTGCTTCCTTAGTAATTTACTTTCATCTATTATGTATCCCAATGACTTCCCTCACATTTGCCTCAACTCTAAGAGTTATTCCTACTAATAACATTGTGTTATTCATATCATCAAATACTAACCCCTTATTCACCCATCACTGCAAAAGCACTCATGCAACTCATGGATCACTTTGACCAATTGAAAGCAATAAATAACAAACAAATGCTTAAAATGTAAAAATAAGAGAGCATGATTGACAATAGTGCACAACAAATACTATGGGATATCCCTAATTGCTACCTCTGCGTTCCTCTTAGAAAGTAGGTAGGTATCCTCTACCAATACCTCCACCTCAAAACAAAGTCCTTTAAATCTTACAAAATGAGTCTTTGCCTCTTTAAATAGTAGCTATAGGCATTGGTTCTATAAACCCATTAATCACTAATAATGACATCAAAGAGCCTATCCATTACCTTAACTCCTTAAGAAATCTCAAGACTTTTATTAGATATGCCTTGAAGTCATATAACTAGTTATAACCTCATTCCATCTTAGGTTTTGAACTAATTAAATCTTTCCTCCAAGAAATCTAATCTACCTCATGACTTAAGGATGACTTGGGAAACATTGTGAATGCTAAACAACTCGAACATCAAATCACTAAGGACCTCATTGAACGAACATTGGCAAGCTCTAGCAAATAATGTTGGACACAATATGGAATATCACAAATTATTCAAAATTTTCATGGACTTAGAATCCAAACATTAAAACAAAGTACACCTATTATCCCCTAGGACTTAGATGAAGCATTTGAACAAGACAAACAATAGGGTTATCATGCGTACATTTGAGGAAACTTGATAACCCAAAAGCACTTGCTTGCTTACAAAAATGAAAACAAGCATACCATTGACCTCTAGTACTCATGATTTCACCTTTATTCTCATTATACCCTAAACACAAGTAATAAAAAGATAAAACAATCTTTTCTTTGTACCTACACCAAGATCTCCTTTCTAATTGTTAAGAAATGTGTTGTATGCCTTACACATAGAAAAAAATTATATTTTGTAAAGTTCTAGTCCATGTCAAAATGGTGGGGGAAGCTCAATATTCTTATAGGGCCTTTTTGTGTGTAACACGCAAACGCATTTAATGTTGGTGGCATGTTTGGCAGCCTTAACACTTTAAACCTTTTTGATTCATTCAATAAGCTTGAGGTAGATCAGGGCAACCTGTTGCTTGGGACTCTCCCATGACCTGGAGTCTTGGAGCACTTGGTCCCCATCCTTTACAACTGTTCTATATCAGTTAAAATAAAATTTAAAGAAATTTGCAGATGCCAAAACTGGAAGAGGGAAGAGAGAACAAGAGAAGACTACAAATTTTAGGGCATTTGCAGAACTCATATTTACAACTCATAATTGTTGCAATAAAGCATAGAAGGTTGACATACTTGTAGCCTACATAGTAGAACAATGATTTTTTTTCTTTGAGATATTTCGAGAAAAAGAATTTCTTTCATAGCAACATATTATATTTCAAGGAAGACACTGGAAGATAGGGAGGCTCTCTTCATCAGATATTGAAGTTTGAAGGACAGTTGGTTTGTCGCTTTCCTTCTGGTAAACTAAATGTTTCAAGAGGTCAGACGAACTAATTTCCAAAGTCCAATCCGCTGCCCAAACGACTCACTATCTGAGGGCGACAACACATGGTACAGACTCCAGCACAGTGCGTTGGCATCTTAGTGGTGCACTAGCATATGTACGAATAGAGAGTGTAAGCAATAGATACAAACATTAGAAAAAAGCTAATAGATTGATCAATAGAGTTTTATGCTATGACAAAATATGGAAATAAAACAGAATTGAAATACAACAAGAACACTTTAACTAGTCTATCTTTGAATTGACAAAGAAGGGCAAGAAAGTGATACCAAACTTTGTGCAACTTGATTCTTCAAATAACTCCAACTGAGGAGCACCTACACACACAAGACCAAGGAAAATGTTGATGCTATTTTTAGAGGATTGCCTCAGTCAGTCCCTCGTTTTGGTGTTTCCACCTCCATGGACAACCAGATAGCAACAATGTATAGAAAGATGATAAAGAGATGTATAGAAATGGAAATACCAAGCAACACAAGCAAGTATGCTACTACGCAAGTACGATGATGCAAGAGTGAGTGTAATGGTGGATATCACCTTCATAGCCACATGCTCTCAAGGCAAGTAGAGGAAGGCGTAAGCTTGCAAGTTCTCCAACACCAACACTGTCGCAACAATGGAGAGAAGGAGCAAAGAAAGCAACAACTTGCAACTACAATGGAGCTTGGAAGTGTGACGATGGAGTTGAAAGTAAGTGTGTAGATTGAAGCCAAGAGTGAATTGATCAAAGAAGGAAGAATCAATGAAAGAATGAAGCATTTGAAAGGTGAAATGGAGGAAAAAGAGTCATTCTACGTTGGTCAAGGAAGCAGGAGGCACCCAATGGAGAAACGTAACACCTTTGCAGATTCGAGAGGCAAGAATCATGTTAGGACGACAATGCACTGCATAGATGTTTGCACGACATGCACACATCCTTGACCAAATTTCTCCATTGACACGCAAGCAAGCTACCAGGTGGACAGGAAAAGGGTGGCAGATGTGGAATTACATCATCGAATTTGATTTTCTAAGGTAAGAGTGATGTAAATGTGGAATTTGCCTACGGGTGCAAATTCATGCCATTACATTTTTCCCCCACTTTAGCAAGCATATGTGCTAGTGAATGCGAGGTAAAGTAGAAACAAGTTGAAGAGAATGTACCTGAACCGTCGAGGAAGCAAACTGTAATTTGACATACTCGGGCACAAGAGAGAGAGAGAGATGGTGCATAGGTACTCGATCTTGAGGAGATTTGAACAAAGCATCGCAGGTGCTATGTCCTACGGAAGGTGAACAAAAGGCTTTGTAGGTGCGCAGTCTAATAGAATTGGTTCCACGGGTGCTCGTCCCGTAGAAGATGAACAAAGTTTCTACAGGTGCTTGGTCTTGCAGAATGAAAGTGCTTCACGGATTCTCGATCTTGCAAAGGGGGTGTCACAAGTTCTCAGTCCTACAAGGCCTAATGTGAAAGGACTCCCCAGGTGTTTGATCCTCCAAGATTGATTGTAAAAGCAACTTCATAGGTGCTTGGTCTTGCAAATAAACATGTTAATCCATAGACAAAACATGTCAAATAGAAAAATTCACATAGATAGGAAGTCATACCACAGAACAAGTAATTGAAGGAGAAGCTTTCAAAGGGGTCCCTTGGGAACCCTTTAAAATAGCAGGGGGTCTGTGTAGAGGGACACATCGTTTGGAAAGTATAACGTTTTTCACAAATGATTCTAGCATCAAGGAATCCTTTTGAAAGATCTCTTTTGTCAAGGAATCTAATGGAAAGAATGCTCCCTTGCAAGGGCAAGTTTTCAGACTTCATAACAAAAAGTACTCCCTTTTTGAAGGAAAGTTTTCAGATTCTTTCTCTACGAATCTGTTTTTGAAAGAGAAGTTCTACTAGGGGTCCTCGTTGAAGAATGCAATTTTTGAAAAATGAGAGATTTTCAGCAAGGGATTTTTTGGCCACCAAATGCACCTTACTAAAAATCAGAGAAGTGAGGTAGCCCCCCCTTAGGATGGTGTGTGCTATACACACAAGAACGTGGCATCCTAAGGAGAGAGAAGAAGAAAAGTGATGTTATGGTCTATGATACATTGCGAGATGTAAACGTGGAAATGTTGTCATGCACGCGAGGGACAACACATAGGCACCACAACATCATGAAGCAAGCAATAAGGACAAGCAAAGAAAAGAGAGCATAGACGAAGAAATCGAGAGACGGGGGGATTTGGGAGTTCGGGGTCATATTAGTTCATCGTATATATAAATAGGTAACACTCAACACATGAATGAAAGATCATCAATCCCCAAAGTTCCCAGATCTGAAGAAGAGCACATGAAGATAGAAATAAAAATAAAAAATTGGGTCATTGAAGGAAGGCCTAAATGCCCCCAAAACTTTGCATCATCCCCAACTATCAAAAATCAAGGTACAACATATAGAAGAATGATGATACATATAGAAGAAGTTCACGACACATTTTTGCTCTTGTATTCGAGCACTTACAAGGGTGGCAAGGGTCCTCCAAGAAAACATGAAAACAAGCACATGGGAAACACAACACACACAAATCTAATCTGCAGATAAAGAAGAGGTGCTACCCTAGTCCTCATCAACTAGGAGGTCGTCGTTCTCCCAATCTAGATCATTGAATGGGGAGGGCGGTCGAGCCTGGAAGGGCAAGATAGCAAGAGTAGCACCCTCAGACTCTCCTACAAGTGTCAAGAAAGAAGGCCCCTCGAGGTCTCCTTTGCTCAAGAACTATGAGGTGAATGTCATCGATCTTGCAAAGATCACTGACAGAACTGGGACATCATCCACTGAGTTGAATATGCAATTAACAGGAGTGCCATGTGTTAATTGGGCAAGTGAAGGAGGTGTTTGAGATCCACCATCAACCTTATCCAGATGGACAGTGACAAATTTTGGAGATATCAGGGCTGCCTCTGTCACAAGGATGGCACAAGCCAAAGCAGAACCATTTGCCATTAAGTGAGTGATATTCCAATGGATTGCAATTCTAAGGCCGATGAGGAGAGCTTCATATTTGGCGATGTTGTTCGTGCATGGAAAAGCCAACCTGTATGACTTTAGTATAATCACCTTGTGGGGTGACAAACAAGATACCTGCCCCCTCTCCATCATGCGTGTAAGACCCATCAAAGTAGAACATCCACGTGGTTGCTTTTGACACTATGAAGACCTCTTCATCAAGAAACTCTGTTACCAAGGGATAGGCATCTACTAGGGGAGCCTCGACCAGCTGATTTGTAATCACTTGCCCTTTAATAGCCTTTCGATCAACATTTGATACTCTATATCAAATTCGCTTAATAGCATGACCCACTTAGCCATGCGACCAATCAAAGTTGTCCTAGCTAACAAATATTTGAGTGGGTTGACCTTTGATATCAACTTCAATGGATGACTAAGCATGTAATGTCGAAGCTTTTTTTAGAGATGAAAACCACAGCTAGGCAAGCCTTTTCCATCAAAGAATAATTGAGCTCATAACCTACTAGGGTCTGACTGATGTAGTAAATTGCTCGTTCTTTTGAGGACTCATCATGTTGCACCAATAGTGCTCCCAATGCAATTGAAGTAGCTAAAATATACAATAGAAGTGGTTTACCTAGAATTGGTGGCATAAGGATGGGTGGATGGGCCAAATACTCTTTGATTTTGTTGAAACCAAGTTGACACTGTTGATCCCACTTAAAGATGGTATCCTTTCTCAGGAGATGAGTGAATGATTGGCATTTGTTAGCTAATTGAGCTATAAACTGTCGGATGGACTGTAGCTTGCCTTGAAGGCTCCTCAACTGTTTTCGATTACGCAGTGGGGGAATGTCCATGATTTCCTTGACTTTCCCTGGATCAACCTCTATGCCTCTTCTGGAGATGATGAAACTCGGTAATTTTCCTGACGTGACCCCAAAGACACAATTTTTCGGATTTAGATGTAGCTTATAGTGCTCTAGACGCTCAAAGATTTTTTTTAGGATAATTTGGTGCTCTTCCCTTGTTCTTGATTTCCACAAAAGATCATCAACATAATCCTTCATTATGATGTGAATTAGGTCATGGAAGATGACTTTCATGGCACGTTGGTAGGTTGCCACCGCATTCTTGAGGCCAAAGGGTATGACATTATAACAGAATGTGCCCCAAGGTGTGGTGAAGGCTATTTTATGCTAATCCTTGAGTGCAATTCTGATTGGGTTATATCTAGACAAACCAAACATAAGGGATAGCATCTTGTGTCCTGCAGTTAAATCAACGAACATGTCGATGTTTGGTAAAGGGAAATCATCTTTAGGACAGACTTTGTTGAGGACCCAGAAATATGTGAAAATCTTGATATTCCCATTTGGTTTAGCAACTGGCACTATGTCGGAGATCCAATTAGAGTAGTCAATGGTTTTATGAATCTAGCTTCTAATAGCTTTTCCAGCTCTTTCTTGACCAACAAGGCTACTTGGGGATGCATTTTCCCGAGTTTCTGCTTGACAGGTTTTGCATCTGGATGTACGTCCAAGTGATGTACTACTAGAGAAGGATCAAGACCTGGCATATCTGAATATGTCCACACAAAACTGATGATGCCTTCTTTGAGAAGCTAGGTGATGGTAGAGTACTCTTTCTTTGATAGTGATTTGGCTACTATGTGATTTTTGTATTTTCTTTGGTTCCCAAATTTACTTGTGTTTCCTCTATCACAATAGATGATCATTCAGATGGTTGAGTTCCCACAAGGGGAAGATGAACGTCCCCATCTTCCAGTGCCTCATCGAGGTTTTCACTGTGAGATACACCTTTGTTTTTACTTTTATGAGTCAAGAAGCGCCTCAAAGAAGTTTTCACTAGGTGACCCCTTTTTATTTTGTTTCTTATTTTTTCGGTTAGGCATTCATCCTCCCGTAATCCCATAAGATGTACATATGTATCCATTGAGGGAAAGGTGTCAATAGGTGCACTACCATGTAGATCCCCGTCTATGAGTTCGGGATGGCATAGAGATAGGCTAATGGAGCAGATGGATAGGAAATCGAACATGGAAGAAAGGTCTATGTGATCCACGTCATCGTATGCATGTATGATGGATTCTTCTTCTGGTATGTCTTCGAGGAGACCGTTGTCCACAATAACATTGTTAGAAGCACTAGTTGATGGCATGGGACCTTTTTGTTTTGTGTCATGACCTAAACCCAAATATCTTGGTTGTATTAAGGCCTCAATAGGTTGTTTCCTTCCTTGCTCTTCGACGCCAAGGCCCCCCCCCCCCTTGATAATTATACTTGTTCTCTAACTTTACAAAGTAGGGGTATGTCTCTTGAAAATACTCCTTCAGAGGGGGAGTAGGTTCAAGTTCCTCATGTAGACCCATTGGCTAATGTCATCCTCTGGTGTATCTTGTCTTAGTCTAGGGGAGCGAAAAGTGTTGGATCCCACATTCTTGGAGCTCAAGTTGATCATCTTTTCTTCTTGTTGTGCCATAGGCTGCGAAGGTTGTCCGTATGTATGTGGTGAGGGTGGCATGGTTGATACATTCAAAGGCATACGCATTTCATATTCACCACACCCTTTGTCAATGATTTGGACTTTGGTAACGGTGGAATTAGATGTGCATGGAGTGAATGAAGTGGTGGCTAGTGCATTGGAAGATGGACGGGATGATAATGCCTGAGGTGGTCCCATTTCTACTCCTAGGTAGTAATGAGAATGGGTAAAGGAGGCTTCTAGTGTGCGACAATATTCAAATGGCTAAGGTTCATCATGTATGGTAACCTCCATCCCATTAAATGGGAATTTAAAACATTGGTGGTACGTGGATGAAATGAATTGCATGGCATGGATCCATGGACGACCAAGGAGGAGATTGTAGGGGAGTTCCAAATCAAGGATATGACAGGTAGTGTATTGCACAACGAGCCCAACCTGGATTGGAAGACAAATTGTACCCTCAGAGTCACACTTTGCATTATCATATGATTTAATAGTGATAACCTATTTAAGTCAGTGTGAGTATATCCCACCTGTTTTATGAACTTTAATGTACAAAGATTTAGGGCAAAGCCATTATCTACCAAGACCCTTTTTACCTTATGTCGAGCTACAAGGACCTCGAGATGGAGAGGACAATTATGGTTGGTATCAATACAAGGCATGTCGTTTTGGCTAAATCCTAGTTGATATGTGGCTGATAGATGTCCTACCAACACTTGAAATTGAGTGGGATCTATGTCATTGGGAACATGAGTGTCCAGTAAGGCTTTAGTTAAGATTTATTTGTGCATGAGAGAAGCCCTGAGCAAATCCAAAATGGATATCTAGGCAGTGGTCTTTCCTAGATGGTCAAGAATGTTATATTGGGAACTTATAGGTGGTAGCTAGGTGGACGTAGAGGCTCCTGGGATTGTGATATGAGTGTAGTGGGTTGTAACAACACACTATGGGTCTTTACCTTTCACGTGTATCATAGAAACACATGGTTCTACCTATTCAATGTGCATGATGAGGCCCTCATAGTTATAGGGCACATTTTTGTAACTGATATTATTTTTGTTGTTACCCTGATTATTATTGCTACTAGACCCAATATTTGCGTTTGATGTGCTAGCTCCTTGGTTATGCTTAGGGAAAGTGTTTTGATATATCCGCGGCTAAGCCTTGGACGAGGGTGCTAGGTTGGCATCCACATGTATATCACCCCGATCTATGAGATCTTGGATGTATGTTTTCAAACCTTGACATTTATTTAATGAATGCCCTTTGATCTTATGGAAATCACAATACTCATTTTCTTTGTACCAGGCTGGTTTAGGTTTGGATTCATCAAGAGGCTTGGTCACATGATATGTGATTGGGTAATTATCCTGAAGAATCCTATTGAATACGACACTTAGGGACTCTCCTAGTTGAGTGAATTGATGTTTGTTATTCCCTTGGTTGTTTTGATTGGATAGTTGAGGACGAGGTGCCCCCTATGGCACTGATATGACATTAGGAATTGACTACTCAGGAGGGGAATATTGTGGCTTCTGGGAAGCATTAGCTACTTGGACATGTTTGCTGTCAGTGACAACATCATTGAAAACATTATTGTTCTTATTCCAGTAGCGAGGTTTATCCCCAGATGACTTTTCTCTATCGAAATTAAAAAAATTGACTAACCCTTTGGCAATAAGTGCTCTCTTAAGAATGGGACCCTTTTCCACTATCTCCGTGAAGCATGTGACATAGTGAAGCCTAAAATTATGCCATATCCAGATGAGAGTTTTCAATGAAAAGGGTGACCATGTATTTTTCTCTAAGCAGGGATTTCATCCGATCGGATAAAGCTTGCCACCTTTGAAGATAGCTTGCAAAATTTTCCCCCTCATGCTACTTCTCTTTTAGGAGATCCAAAGTATCAACATCTTTCTCCAAATTAAAGGAGAAGTGGGAGACAAACTTTTTTGAAAGATCTGCAAAAGAATTGATGGATCCCTTCTCGAGACCCATAAACCACTCCAGAGCTATCCCTTGTAAACTCCTTGGAAATAATCACAAGAGTTAATTGTCATTATGTTGGACCTCTTGATAATGGGAACAAAATTCCTAAAGATGAGCCTTGGGATCTTTAGTTTCTTTGTACTTAATTTTTTTTGGCATATCGAAATGCTTCAGGAAAGGAACTAAGGAGATTGAGGGATCAAATGGGTAGGGACAAATGTCTTCAAACTTGAAGGATTGTTTGAATGCGGCTTTGACTTTTTCCCACTCTTTATTGGTAGGCTTTGGGGGAGTCGGATTGGATGGAGTGGATTGATTGTAGGGAGGATATTGTTGGTATGATGAAGATGGGGCAGAAGTAGTTTGGTCATATGTTGGTGGAGGTGTATATGGAGGTGTTTTCTAATATTGATTGGTGTAGGTGGATTGTGGTCGCAGATTGACGTAAGGTGGATAGGAGGAGGATGATGGATTTTGATAGTAAGAAGTGGAGGCTACTTGTTGATAGGGTGGCTATTGCTGATAATATGAGGTGGAGGGAGCACCTTGTTGATATTGTGAAGGAGCTTGGTAGTATGATGACGTGGAAGCTCCTTGTTGATATGACAATGGTTGTTGATAATAGGAAGTGGATGGAGCACCTTGTTGATAGGGCAGTTGTTGTTAGGTGTAATATGGATTAGACTGGTAGTTATACACAATGTTTGGCTATTGTGTGGTATATGGGGGTGGTTGTGGATTATAGATTTGATAGTTGGGGTTTGAGTGTGATTGTGGGGGGTTGGTATAAAGTGGTGGTTGAGATTGCAGAGGATTTTGAGGAACTGGATTGGGGTTTGGATTCGATGGGGTAGCATAGACAACATATGTGCTTGATGGATGGTAAATGTAATGCGTGAGGGGTTTGCATTGAACTTGTGTAGGGATTGAAGTATGTTGAGGTGGTTGTTGTCGATGTGGTGGTTGTTGGTAAAGTGAGCGAGATGGGATATGTTGTTGATGAGGGATAGGCACTGAGGTACCTTGTGGTGGTTGTTGTGGCTGTGACGTGGCCTACATCACCTGATGTGGGGGTTGCATAGGAACGACAGTATGTTGTTATGGGACTGGAACATTTTGTTGCAGAACTAGAACATTTTGTTGCAAAGGTTGTTGATGAGGCGGTTGAGACAGGATAGTAGCGATAGCGGTGTGCTGTGGTGGCGCTTGTGAGGGGAAAACGGTGTGTTGTGGCAGTGCTTGTGAGGCAATAGGCTATTGGGGATTAACGGGAGGTTGTTGGAACACAAGGATGTTGCCTTGGGGTGGCTGTTGAGATGTGAAAGGTGGTAGTGGTAAATTGGTTGCAGGTGTAGATCCCGAAGATGACATCAATGCGAGGAAGAGATTTCCCCTAATGTTGATGGGTGGTTAGCCTGGGTGATTATGCAGAAATGGTGGTGCAGATGGTACATGGGTTGGATCTTGCTGGAAAGGCATG
>VDFB02025412.1:0-20185 GCA_007258455.2 Sequoia sempervirens | reverse complement strand
ACAATGGCTAACCAAGTTAGAAAGATACTTCAAATTGCAAAGTACTAGTAGTTATAGTAGGACTCGGATTGCCACGTATCAATTTAAAAATAGTGCATTGAATTGGTGGCAAGATATAATTCGATCTCAAAAACTAAAAGCCAACAAAGTGAAATGGTCACAATTTAAACAATTGTTTTCACAAAAATACCTTTCTGATTTCTTCATACAAGAAAAGAGAACTGAGTTCTTTGAATTAAAACAACGAGGCTAATCAGTAAGTGAATACAAACAAGATTTTGAAAGGCTCAATAGATTTGTACCATTCATTGAAGGACATGATCGAGTGGTTCAATTCATAAATGGTTTAAGACATGCATACCAAGCTAATGTGTGGTGTGGTAAACCCACCTCAGTAGATGAAGCAGCCCAAATTGCGGAAAAGTTTGAAACACTTGATCAAATTTCAAGGCAAGCTAGGGAAAAGCGTAAAAGAAAGCATAATGAATTTGGTCAAAAGAAAGTCCATTGTCGATTCACTAGGATGGATAGACCCAACCAAAATAAACCAACACCTCCTGGAATAAAATGTTGGACTTGTGGTGAGAACCATTACCAACGTTGTTGTCCTCACAAACAAGAAGACTATAAACCCAAAAACAAGGGTACCACTACCTATACTCCGCAACCCAACATGAAGATTTATGCAGCCATTGATGCAGGTATGGTGCATTTTCAACCTTCCTTAATTGAAATTAAAGGATTCATACATGGTCATCCCATTATATTTCTTGTTGATTCTGGTAGTAGTCATAATTTTATCTCCCCTAAAGTTGTCTCTAAACTAAAAATTGCATTTAAGTTAATTGAGCCCTTAGCGGTGGAAATGGCAGATGGTAGAATAGTAAAACAAACTAGTATGCTTATTGAAAACTTAGAATTTAAGTTAGAAAACTTTGTAACATGTGATCATTTTCATGTATTGAATCTTGGTAAATATGATACCATTCTAGGTATGAGTTGGTTGGAAAGAAATAATGCCCTCCTTGGTTGTGAAAACCAACAAGTCATCATAAACTCTAACATGGGGACATGTCAAATTTTACAGGGGGAGAATATACCTCTTCACATTAAAACCATTTCAGCTATGCAAATCAAGCGTAGTGTTAGGAAAAATTGTAAGATATTTTGTGCTATGATTTTTCAAACAGGTGATAAATTCAAGGTAGACATCAATATCAAACCCGTAGTGCAAGAATTCAAAGATGTTTTTCCTGAAGATTTAGCTAGTCTACCCCCAAAAAGATCTATAGAACATGCAATTGATTTAGTTCCTGGAGCAGAACCAATCTCTAGAGCTCCCTATCGTCAATCTATCCCTGAATTAACAGAACTAAAAATCCAGTTGACACAATTACTTAAGGAAAAATAAGACCAAGTGTCTCTCCTTGGGGTGCACCAGTATTATTCGTCAAAAAGAAAGATGGCACCATGAGGTTATGTGTAGATTATCGACAACTTAATAAATTAACCATAAAAAATAAGTATCCCTTACCTCGAATTGATGATCTCCTAGATCAATTACATGGTGCTAAATGTTTTTCCAAAATTAATTTACGATCAGGATACCATCAAATTCGTATTAAAGAATCTGACATTTCCAAAACTGCCTTTCAAACACGATATGGTCATTATGAATTTGTAGTTATGCCTTTTGGTTTAACCAACGCACCTGCAACTTTTATGACCTTAATGCATGATATCTTTCGCCCATTTTTGGATGTGTTTGTAATCATTTTCCTAGATGATATCTTAATATACTCAAAAAATGAAAAATAACATGAAAAACATCTCAAAATGGTACTAGAAACCTTGCAAAAGAATAAGTTATATGCCAAACTTAGCAAGTGTGAATTCTTCAAATCAGAAGTATCTTACTTAGGACATGTTATTTCTGAAAAAGGTATTTCACCCCACCCTACTAAAATTAAGGCAATTCAAGATTGGCCTATCCCAAAGGATGCGCATGAAGTTAAAAGTTTCCTAGGATTATCTGGGTTTTATCGTCATTTTGTTAAGAATTATTCCAAGATAGCTTCACCTTTGACCGATCTAACAAAGAAAGAAAAAAGCTATAATTGGACTCCAGAATGTGATAAAGCTTTCCACACACTAAAGACTTTATTAACATCTGCACCTATCCTTTGTATTCCTAATTTTAGTAAGCCTTTTGTTGTGATCATTGATGCATGCGGCACAGGTATCGGCGGTGTTCTAATGCAAGATAACCAAGTGGTGTGTTATGAATCTAGAAAGTTGTTACCTACTGAAAGAAATTATCCAATCCATGATCTTGAATTACTAGGCATTGTCCATGCTTTAAAGGTTTGGCGCCATTATTTATTAGGGAATAAGTTTATATTAAAAACTAACCATCGTAGTCTCCAACACATCTTTACTCAACCTCACCTTAATATGAGACAAAGAAGATGGATGGAACTCTTAACTGAATATGATTTCACCATCCAATATGTTCCTGGAAAAGAAAATGTAGTGGCAGATGCCTTAAGTCGAAGACGATTATGTGTTAATGCCTTGACCCTTGAGAGAAGCCAATTTGAACAAGATATAAAATCCAAGTTACCTATTGATGACTACTTTCAATCCATTTATGAAGGCCTCCAAAACCCCTCCTCTAATGTCCATTTGAAAGATCGATTAGAATCTTATTTGTTGAGTAGCAATGGTCTCCTTTATTACAAAGGAAGGTTGTGCATTCCTAATATACCTAACCTTAAATCTCAAATACTGAAAGACTCTCATGATATCCTAATAGCCGGACACCCTGGATTCCAGAAAACCTATCTCTCAATCAAAAGAAACTAGTTTTGGCCTCAAATGAAGACTGAAATTCGTACTTATGTTCAACAATGTTTAACTTGTCAAAAGGTAAAAGCGGAACAATGTAAAACTCCAGGCCTCTTGCAACCCTTGTCTATTCCGACTTGGAAATGGGAGTCAATTAGTATGGACTTCATTACTGGATTACCTCGAACACGTAAAGGACATGACTTTTTGTAGTGGTGGATAGATTAACCAAGATGGCACATTTCATACCTATCAAAGTAAAATCCTCTGCTTCTGATATTGCCCACATTTTTATCAAAGAAATTGTTAGGTTACATGGTATTCCAAAGAACATTATTTCAGATCGAGATCCTAGGTTTACCTCCTCCTTTTGGAAATCTCTATTTCTAGAACTTGGGACTCATTTAAATTTTAGTACTGCCTATCATCCCGAGTCTGATGGCCAAATAGAAAGGGTTAATAGAATCTTAGAAGACATGTTGCGAATGTATACCATGGATAAACCTGGGTCATGGGAAGACTATTTACACTTGGTAGAGTTTGCATACAATCAAGGATATCATTCCACCATTAAGATGTCACCTTTTGAAGCTGTCTATGGCCGAAATTGTAATACACCCATTTCATGGTCTGATCCTGTCCATAAAGTTTGGTATGAGAATGAAAACTTGTTAGAGATGGAAGCCATTATTAATAAAGCCAAACAAAATATGAAGGCTGCCCAAGATAGGTATAAAAGTTGGGCAGATTCGAAGAGGTCTACTCGAGATTTTGAGGTTGGTGAACATGTTTTTTCTTAGGGTCAAACCAAAAAGGAGTTCGTTAAAACTGGGTAAATATTCTAAGATAGCTCCTCATTTTTGTGGACCTTTTGAAATTTTAGAAATATTAGGGGATGTTGCTTATAAACTTGCTTTACCCCCTCAATTGCAGATCCATAATGTATTTCACGTAAGTTTACTTAAGAAATATATATACAATGCAAATCATGTTATTGATTGGAAAACTATTTCTATTGAACCTTCTTGTGAATTTAAGGTTGAACTAGAACAAATAATTGAAAAAAGATCTAGAATATTGAGAAATAAAGTTATACATGAAGTAAAAATTAAATGGAGTCATTGTGATAATGATAGTGCTACTTGGGAAAATGTTGATTTTATTAAAGACCAATATCCTCGTTTGTTTAACTAAAGGCTATTTTATTCATGTGTATGTGTGATGCAGAAAATCATCAAGCTACTGAGGGCAGTAGGTAAACAATAGGGGGAGAATTGTTATGATACTTTTTTCCCGTGGAAGAAAAGTAAAAAAAAGAAAATAGAATAAAAGTAACTAAGTAAATAAGTAAATAAATATAAGAACTAATGTGATAGTTCCTGAAAGAAAATGTAATAAAATAATAATTAGAGTTTTCACGTGATGTAATTATTATATGTAAAAGGGTGTGTTGGTTGGAACTACCCTTTGTGTTGTATAAAACCCGCGAAAACTAAATTATTGATGACATGAAAAAAAGAGGAAAATAAAGTGGAGCACATTGTGGGAATAGGGTTTCAAGGTTAGCAGGCTGTGAGTAGGACAGAGAAGGGGCACTCCTACAGTGGGTGTCCAACCTGGGGTACAAGTGCGTGCACTCAGGACGGTCCTGGCTAGGGCATGGTTTTGTGGCATGAGTGTTGAGCATTGTTCCGGTAGAACCAGCACTCGTGTAGAGCAGCCAAGTCTGCTTTCCTCCCAGACTACTCACAGACGGAAGAGGCTAAACCAAGGACCATTCCAGCAATAGTTGGGGATTTCTTCTGCACATTTCAAAGATAAGTGTCAATGTTAATAAATTTTCTGAGCAATAAATTCGTTTTAAGCCCTTTGAGTTTTTTTTGAATTATTAATTTATTTACAGCATAAATTAATGTGTTTTGAGTGAAATTGTTGATCAATTCATTAAATGCAATTTAATTTCAAAGTCTTTAATTGAGCTTTAAATATTATATTAGATTTTTTTATGAAATTTTATTTATTTTTAGTCTTCAGAAATCAATTTAAAACATTGCATTTAAATTTGGGAATTAGTCTCATTTCAAGACAAAAATTATAAAACCCCTCAAAATATTGATGCACAGCAAACGAAACCGGTACAGACCCTTGATTGAAAAAATACCAAAGGGTTTTAAACCCTAGTTGCAAAAAGACACGAGTTGTAGAAATTCCCATCACGAGCAGAAAAGCCTGAACACAAGCAAGATATCACTCAGAAAGATGGCCACGATTTTCACCAAAATTGTGAGAACATGGAACGGCCTAGTCACAAACAAAACCTCAATCCACGAACTAGAAACACAACCCGTCGCGCGGCCTGAAGAATGAAACCTGCGATAAAAAAAACGTTGCGGAAATAACAGAGGAAGACTGCGCGAAAGAGAAAAGACGTGAATCATTCACAGTGGGAGATGTAGCGAGATTCAAACTCGACGGAAATACAGGAGAAAAGCCGTCGCAGGCAGCAATCAAACCCCTATCGCAGGAAACAAAAACACCGGCCTAGAAAGAAGAAAACCAACGCAAAAAAAAAAACCTCTAACACAGGCACGAAATAAAATCATGGGCTCAAATGAACCAAACGCACACACAGAAACCCTTCTCGCAAAAGAAAACAAAAAACAAATTTCTGGAAAAAAATTCCAGATAAAAGGCTACGAATTTTTTTTATTAAAAAATTCGCCAAATTTTGAAGAACCCCATCGGCTCTGATACCATGATAAAATATTCGATGTTGTATTAAACAGAGGAACGAAAGTTCCTTATATAGATTTACAAGAGACAACGACAAAGTTTCTAAAAGAAACGATCGTAGACTGAAGACAAATTTAGAAACTATCTAAACTAACTAAAGACAACTAAGATGACCATTAATATTACATTATTTAATATATTTAATAATTCATAGACAGTTCTGTTGTGAATGCCTTATTTCTTATTGTTTCTATCACAGTAATAATTATCTTGTGAGTGAAGTATTAATGTTCGTATGTTACTTTTTAGTAATTTTACTTTTTTCCTTTTCTTTTTTTCTTGCAGTCACTTGTCAGGTTTTTGGAATCCTCATTCACTGGAAGCATTGTTCGACACTCACTAATACTTTTTAATGATTTTCTGGTTTCAACAACTCTTCCTTCGGTATGTTAATGCTTTTCAATTTGCCTTCTCTTTCCCTTGAGTGTTAAATTTAACTTCAATTTTACATTTATGACAGAATGCAGGGCATGTGTTATTAAGTGTGAAATGTGATGATATTTGAGTGATTTAACTGAAACCTACACAACTACTAAAATGAATCATTGGTGTTTTTTTAGAATGCATATGTCTTTATGGAATCTTACCTATTTGCAAGGCTGTTTAAATTTTGTATTATAGGGGGACACAACAAATCTGTACACTTATGCCGTATTACGGTTGACTCCAAATGCCATTGCTTCTGGTGCTAATTCCCGTTCCTATTTGAAAAAAGGAAATCTTGCAGTTCCTGATCCTGTAAGTCCTATGTTTAGCATTGTTACACCTGTGCCAGAGGAGGTCACTCTTACCTCCCGTGATACTTCTCCAGTGAGACAAGATCGGAAATTTCAAGTTCCAAGGCCTCTGCAACATGAGAGATGGCGGAGAGAAAAGGATGGCTTCCTTATGACAGACATTTGGGGGACAGAGATAGCTGGAAGGAGTGCTCTAAGCCCAACTGTTTGGTTACAACAAACAGAGGAACGGATGCATTTGTGCGCATATCAATACAAGAGTCTGACAATCCTCCTCCTCATTCCAGTTGGTTCATCAGTGAATGGTATGCAGGGTATCTCCATACTGAAGCAGCAACTTCTTGAAAATGTAAGTTTTTAGCTAAAATACAAACTCAAATTTTGAAAGTTGATATTTCATTAGACTCTAACTAACTTGTAGTTTCCATGTCACTTTATCTACATTTTTGTTGATAAAACCTGATATGTAGATAGTGATAATAAGAGGTGAATTCTTGCTTCATTTTGTTTCTGTGTACTAACAATGCATCATATTCCCAAAGTATCGCCTTTGAAGCTCTTTTTGAGTAAAATACAAAAGCTCAAATTTGAATGACATTACAGTAGGCATCAGAATTTGTATAATTTTTGCATCCAATATGATAAAATCTGGATCTTTGATTGATGAGGATGCAAATCTTAAACACACTTTTTAGGTAAAAACAACATTAGTGCCATATCACGTGGGATTTTTTCTCCTCTTAATTAATGTCATAAATTGTCATATTTGACTGCCCAACTTAGCTGCCCTAATTTGACTTCATTGTCCATTCTAAGATGCTCTATGACATGCATCATAAATTATCATAATGTTGGTCAAATTCCAATGTATTGCCCTATAATTATGCTCTTATGCATCATATAATCTGTCATAGTAATTCTCATCGTACAATATCATAAGATGTTCTTACACATCATAATAACACTAGATGCTCTTACAACCTTCTACACACTTACAAAATATCCAACACATGGCCAAGAGTGCCATCTCAAAATGGGGTGCCCATTTTTCCATGTGATGACAAAATAATAAATAAATATAAACATTAGGATGCAAGGTTGAAACACCTTTTCCAACATTCTCCCACTTGTCAAATACTTTGCAAAAGAGCAAAGAGGAACTTTGCTAAAATCTAATTAGTAGGAGTTGTGAGGCCCATAGACTCTATGCACCTCTTGAACTTCTCTGTGCTCACTAACTTCGTCAATTCATTTTGCAACATTTTTACAAAGTGTCAACTTTTCCTAGCATTGTCCTATGACCTGTCCTTTACTATGTCGTGAACAAAATGGTACTAGATATCTATGTGCTTCATCCTCACATGAAAGGTCAAGTTCTTTGCCAAATATATGACACTTTAACTATCACAAAGAACTTGAAGATCTCCCTAACTCAACTTCACATGTGAACAGAATCTCTTAAGCTAGATGGCCTTCTTATAGACATGAGTAGTGCCATGTACTTGGCTTGTGTAGTTGTCAAAGAAAACACAAATTGTTGCTTCTCCCAAAACTGATAGCACCACCAGACAAATTAAATGCATATCATTGGTGGATCTTTTGGAATTAACATCTACTACCCAAATTGAACCCATGAATCCACAAACATTCACTAAGTGTTGGTCCTTTGAAATATCACCATGATAACAAATAGAGTACTGGGAAATACCCCACAAGTATTTGAAGGCCCTCCATCCAAGTCGAACTTCTTGAACAAGCATTTACATCCAATAGGCTGCGATCAATTGGGCAATGGTACCAAATCCCATGTATCATTGTTTTTCAATGAACCATCTCCTCATCCAAAGTTGCTCTCTGAGACTCAAAATCATCCATTTTCATCACCTCTTTCACAGTTCTAGGTTCATCATTATTAGTAACCAAAGAAAAATTACATCTCCAATCAAGAGGGGTATACCTTTTGGTTGTCATCTTTGTTGTGTGGACCTCCTCAAAAGCTGAGGTGGAGGTTCTACTTCTTGTTCGGAATTGTCTAAAAGCTCTCCTTGTCAGGTCTTTCATGAGCTTCTATTTCAACTTGCTCAATCTTGGGTGATAGTTGAACTGTTGAACAACAACATCTTTCTTCCCATTCTCTTCTGGCTGCAAGATTGTGAAACAAAGCTTAATCTCTTTGAAAATAATATTTCTGTTGTATAGGACTGTCATGGTCATGGGGTCCCAAATTTTATACCCTTTCACATTGACACCATAGCTGATGAAGATACATTTCACTACACTGTTCTCCAATTTTGACTACTTCTCCCTATGCATATGTGTATGCATTACAACCAAAAACACAACGATGTTGTAATGAGGCCTTTTTGCCCATCCATGCCTCCTTAGGAGACTTGTTAATCAAGTAACAAGCTGTAGCAACTGTTTTTGTCCAGAACTTTTGCTACAAGTTGGCTCCACTAAACATAATCCTAGCCCTTTTCATCAACACCTTGTTTATTCTTTTTGCAACTCCATTTTTCTGAGAAGTATATGGAGTTGTCTTATGTCTTTATATTCTATTCTCTTTATGTAATCTATCAAAATCTACAAAACAAAACCCCATTTTGTATAACTCCATTTTGGACACTCTATTTCAGCTATCTAAAATATACCTTTAGTGCTCCAATTTGTCTCTATTAACCATTCAAAGATGATGTGCATATTGTTTTCTCTAGTGAAGGGTGTAAGATGGTGTGAGGCGCTACAGTGCTCAGAAAAAGTGTTCATGTGGACACTCTATTTCAGCTTGATGGGTGCAAAATGGAATTCTTCAAATAAGTAGCTCCCATTAGTGCTCCAATTTGGCTCTGTTATCCATTCAAAGATGCTCTATGCTGTGCATCATAAACTATCAGCTATCATAATGTTGGTCCAATATGCCTCCCCTGTAATTATGCTCTTATCCATCATATAATCCATCATAGGTAACTCCCATCTTACAATGTCACAAGATACTCTTACACATCATACTAACATTAGGTGCTCTTACGACTTACACACTTCCCATATGTGGCAAAGAATGCCACATCAAAGTGGGGCATCCTCTTTCCCATTTGAGGACAAAATAACAAATAAAAACAAACAATTAATAAATAGAATCATTAGGATGCAATATTGAGATACCTTTCCCAACACGAAGTACTGGGGGAAGCAAGAGAGGGCTGAACACAACATCTTTCCAACAAGAAGCAGACTGAAAATGCTTTTTATGCTGCAAACAACCCTCTGCCACATGACCTAGGCCAAAGCATGCTTTGCTTCCAAACACATTCTCCAAATTTATGACCAATCTCCTCAAGAAGTCCCCCATAAATGTCCTTCTCAACATGCAACTGAGCAAAAGTGTTATGTGAGTAAGTAATCATTTAAGTAGAAATGGAAATGAGCTCACCTAGGGCATCACCTATAACCAAGAAACTGGAGGAAAGCCAATACTATAAAAGAAAATTAGTTTGCCTGACAGAGACTGACACCACAAAAGAAAATCTGAAGAGGGATTAAACACAAGAAACCAAGGCTTCATAAAGAGAGAAGCACTACCACAAAACCAGGGGCCAGCCTCAAGAAGGTACTCCTGATCTTCTACTCAAGCACAAACTGCTATAAATAAACCCATGCACATGGTTACATGACTAAATCTGTTGAGAGAAAGTTTTTCCAAATCTTGTGATCTAAGCATGGAGATCTTCAAGACTTGAACAAAATTTATGGAACTCCTAGATCAGCTCCATCTCTGCAAATTGTTCTTCCTTGTCAAAATATTTGGTACCATCTAATGAATGGGAGACTTTACAGCCTTCGTCATCAGATTAGGATCCATAGCACTGGGATGTTCGATATTCCAAATGGCATCAAAAGCAGCTGGAGCAACAGAACACCTCCCCTCCTTAAACACAGTAGGGGAAGGGACAGAAGCTGGCTGGGAAGCATCCAGTGCAAAAGGCCCACTTGAGCTGGTAAAACACCATACTTGAACAAAGCATAACCTGTAGCTGCCAGATCAGCCACTGAGGAATGAAGGGGAAAAAGACAAGGGTACAATGTGAGCTGCAGAGACAAGATCTGGCTGTGAACAGTTTCGAAGATCAGACACAACAAGCCAAGCAGAAAGGCATGAAGATGAAGGATGTGTAGGAGCAGGGCAAGAAAGGTCTGTGAACAGCCTTGGGGTAGACTTCTGAGACACACCTGCAGAAGAAGAAGAAGAAGTAGAGGAAGCAGCAGGGAAAGGTGCAATCACTATGCCAACCCAAATCTCTGTCAAGTAAACCTTTGAGACAGAGCCAGAAGCTGCACTACTGTGCACTGGAGTTTTGGAAACATCAGGCCGAAAGTACACACACACGCATGCACGAATGTTTTGTTTTTGTATCATGTCTAGGGGTACTTTTAATTTTTTTTTGTATCCTTGTTTCTGTTTCCAGTAACTTAGGTCATCATGGAAGGATGCTTTCGGGAATTTATCCCTTGATAAGAAATGTGGGCTCACTTACATGCAAATAATCTTCTGGCCTAACTGTAAGGCTATTTTCTTCTTTTTGACTTCTGTCATCCTCTATATACTAGCTTTGAGCCCAATCCCATTAGAAATCAAATTTCAGATTGATGGCAATGGATGATGAAGATTTTTTTTTGAGACTCAATGCCATATGGTCCAGTGATTTTGCTTTGAAATTTAGAGAGCTTGAATCGAAGGATCTCTTCCAAATACAAGCTAGCAAATATAGTGTTGCCAGAATTTGTCTTAATGATGGCTTATGTGTATTCATTGTGGTCTTATGGTGGTCAGTGGTTTTATGATCATTTTAGGCCTGTGCATTTGGTATCCTTGGGTTTGTAAGATTTTATCATGGTGGTTGTGGATCGCCATTCTCTTACCTTGGGAAAATGAATGTGATGTTCTTTTTGAGGGTGGTAGAAATGATTTTCACATTGTGGATTTCATAGAGGTGTGGATGATATAGTGCTTCAAACCTGCTCTTAGATCCGTTTACTTAGAAAGTACATACTGTCATTTGATACGAAACAAAGCTAGAGATGCTTGTCCAAGAGGGTAAACATTGCACTGTAAAATCCTGCTGTACTTGTATTTTATTTGTGGCATATGCCTTGTTTTTTGTTTCGAAGTGCCACTGTTTTTGGAACAAAGATGCTTGGAAAGGGTGCAAGTGCAATGCAGTAGGAATAAGCTTCAGCTAGAAAACATTTATTGAATTCTAGACTTGGTGTATATGTTGAAGATTTACATTACAAATTTCAATTTTGTATGCTATTTGTTTTTTGTTCTTCCTGTGTTATTGTGGTTCACGAAGAAAATAAATTGTACATTGTGCCATTGAGCATAGACCTTCAATAAAGTTTTTTCTGCTGTTGAGAATCACATATGGTATTTTCTTCATTTTGATATCAGGCATATCTAAAGATATCAAAGCTGGAGGAGAAATTAAGTAGAGAGTGGGGGGGTGGCAATACCTACCATGTGGCTGGCTACAGGTATTTGTTTTGTGATAATGATAAAAATTTGTCAAGAGCATCTCCTCCTGGAAAGGTTACAACACTTTCAAAGGTAGGTAGCCTCTTCCCATCTTTTATTCTTTAAATAGTCTTGTATTAGATTTATTTTCTGTTTTCCATTCTGTAACATAGCTATATAGCAAATGAACTTGATAAACACTAATGTATTAATCAGGATAATAGAAACTAACTGAGACGATATTTCACATTCAAAGAATGACAAACCTGATAAATCTCAAAGATTTTACAGGAAACTAGAAACTAATTTTAAGACATTTCACATTTAACCTTGCAGTTGCTTTCATGTTTTTCCATGGTGGATATCTTCTTTTCTGCTCCCCTGTGAATATCTTGTATCTTAAAAGAAGCCATCAAGATTGAAAGATTGACTTTGCATGGTATCGAATATAAAAAATTAACCCAAGTGTGGGGAAAAAGAGCTTGCCTTTGCTTAGATACATCTAACAATTATAACTCAAAACAAAACAATGGCTCTCAATGAAGTACTGAGTTCTGAAAACTATTTGATGGCATTGATATTTTTCTAAAATTTCTCCACAATAGTCCTGTAGGCTATGGTATGTTCTATTAGGAAGCCACAAGGATCAATAGACGCTATATTTTCCTATTTTAAGGTGAAAGTATCCAAGTCTTGCTTCTCTAGGTCTCTCCTCCTAGCTTTTACCTTCTATCCTTTTAAATATTTCATTCATAAGGATGTAACCAAGTTTTTCAGCATTAGTTGACTTTACTCGGATCTTGATGATGACTAGATGTAATGCACCTTGTAAGGCCTCTTCTTCTCTATTCTAACAGACAAGGGTCTTTTGGAAATTTTCATAGATTTGCCCTTTAAAGCATTAAAATAAGTTTGTATTTGTGCAGTACAACTCAGCATTTATTTTTTTGGAATTTGTGTGCTGCCTGTGCCATGAAATTTTGGATCTGAGTCTCTTGTCTTTCAAGCTCTTTACTTTGTATCTCATTCTTCTATCCCCATCTCTGCTCAGAAGCAATGGTATATACTTCTTGGATAGTTCTTAACCATTGATTGCATTTGATCTCAACTGCTGGCGAGGCATAATTACAAGTGTTTTATTGGCTCCCTTAGGAATTCTTATTGCAGTTCTTCCTTAACAGTTTGTTTTATGTTGCCTTCCTAGTTTTCCCATGTCTTAGCTATTCACCATTTTGTCATTTTATGTGTGGCTTTATATATTTAAAATTTTCAATTTTCCTGTCCTTCCATTGGAACGTCCTGTGATAACACTATCTCCACTCTGAATGATATATGGGTTGTCATCACTTTTAGTGAATGCAGGCTTTAATTGATCATATTATAAAATCGATAGACTTAGCACTTCAATGGGGTGAATGGGACAAGGCAAAGCAAATGGATTCCTTATTCTCTTGTCACAAATGATAGATTTGACTTCTTGGATCCTTCTTAGAGTGCAGTGTCACCAAATTAACCAATCGAACTTTCCTTTTTACCAGCATTCGATGGGGACACATCCCCAAGGGTCCAGGTGATATCCTGAGCGTCCCAGAGGCTTGGGATCTTGGAGGCTATCTCCCCATTTTCCAAGGCTGGAAAGCCCACTCCATTTGGTGCATAACAATTGAAATAGTAACTTTTTATTATTTTAAAGGAAAAAATACTAAAAACCCCTAAAAGAAAAGAACGGGGGAGATTGCCATTGCAAATTCAGCATATTTTATTTTTATTTATTTTTATTTCCGATGCATTTTGTTTGTTTAAGTTGTAAGAATAGCCATCACCAAAATTCAAAAAATTTTGTTGCCATTCTCAAAACTGCATCCTCACGTCCTTGTGTTCCCGAGTCCCAGAAACTCAAGAAATTCTGTTTTTTTATTAATCTGAGACAGCTTAGTGCTATTGTAGCAAGCAGATTACAACTTCTTGTTTCTAATAAAGATTTATTTGATCCTTCTAGAGCTCCTTGGCTGCCTTAAGCAAGATGAGAGCAGAAGTTGATTTGGTAAAGAAGAGGGCAGAAAGAGACAATCAAAGTCATGGACAGGATTTGGAAGTTTGCATGAGAGCAAAAAACAATTCATGGATCATTTCTAGGACCAGTGGCGGAAATGAGCTTTATATGGTTCTTGAAAAAGCTAGCGAGACACTTCTCTATGCGTCTGATGCTGTGGAGAAATTTAGCAAAAGGTATGAAACTTTTTGTAGCAGTAAAAAGTGCACTTGTGCAAGCTTTTGTATCCCTGGTAGCATTTTGATTTTATTAAACAAAAGATTTTCAAATCAGCTCGATGAAGTAGAATGATCCCTATCCTTTTATTGTATCGTTGTTTATTTACTTTATTATGAATGTGTAGCTATCCTTATTTTGCCCACCGTTTTTCTCATATTTCTCTCACATTCTGTATTGGTTGGTAAAATTTGAGATAGAAGTATTTAAATTAGATTTCCATTCACATATGAATATGAGATTGTTTCCAAATCGTAAATCCTGCAATAAATTGGGCACTTGACGATGCTGTTTATTTTGTTCTTTGAAATGATTCATGTAATGGGATCACTTTCGAATGCTGATATAGAATTGTTGTTTCTCAGGTACTGTAATGGTGTATTTTCCTCAGACTAAACTGTTATATGTATAATAATTATCCAGTTCAGACAGATGTACCTGAAAGTCTCTGCTGTTGTACCTTACAACAGGCAAGTAGTCCTGGAAAACAAAAGAGGTAGTCTGCAAAGTGTATTTCTTAAAGTTCAGGAATTCTACTAAATTTACAGAACAATTCCTCTTGTGGACTATTTTATTTTATTAACATAGAATTCATCTTTAGTGCATTCATGTCTTCATGTTAGAACTTTGGCTATTTGGCAACAATAAGATTTGCATGGCGAAGTCGTCTGATTTTTTTTCAACATCAGCAGTGGTATCTCTGTTCTCGTGAATATGAGAGGCGTATCCATTTGCTCATGGGTTTGAATTTAATTTAAAAATTAACTATTAATTACCTTCTCATACGAAGTAAGATAATGCCACTTCAATAAGGACATTATTCAAAATTCATAGAAAATAAATATCTAAAATGTTAAGGTATACTTAAAACAGTATATTTACGTTGTGCTGTAGTACGTTTTCATTCCAAATCTAAAGCTTCTTAAAACAAAACTCTTATCTAGAATTTAATTTTTAACAGAATAAAATAGAATTATTTGCAATTAACAATTAGCAGATGAGGAATCATAAACTAAATAATATCCAAAATCTAAATGTGGAGTTATACATAGTGGCATCGTTAACCTTCCAATGCAATGTATTCTAGTAAGCTTTCATTTCAGTTCTAGATGGCTTCCTAAAACAAATCTCATTCACATTTTAAGATAATAGTAAAACGGATTTTTTGGACCTACTGGATTTGTCTGAGCCAGTTCAGATTTCAGATTTTTTTTTTTAACCTCTAGAGCAAACCAAATTTTTTTAACACTTCTATAACAAATTGAATTTTTCTAACCTACTAACTACCATAAAAACAAGTAGCAATTGTCAATAAGCAGATGCAACAAGTATATGTGTATGTGTGTGCACACTTCTGTGCATTTATATGTATGTGTTTGTGTGTGTATGTGCATGCACTTGTGTGTATGTTCACACATGTATACATATTCATACTATATATACATATATGTGCACTTGCGTACACATGTATACATGTACAAATGTGCATGTCCACACACACACCCACTAAAAGCCTTTTCGCTTGTTTTTTTTTGGTTTGTTTAGAGCTTAATATATTAAAGACCTTTAATTGATGTGTGTGTGTGTGTGTGTGTGCGCGCACACACACACACGTGCAAGTGTGTGTGGGTGTGAGTGCACACACATGTATGGGGACACCAGGTTTAATTGATGTGTGTGTGTGCACCTGCAAGTGTGTGTGGGTGTGAGTGCACACACATGTTTGGGGACACCAAGCTGAAGGAACCATTGTCACTTTAGTGTTAGCTAGCTCCTCCCATGATTGCCACATAATCAATTAAACATGCACTAAGAGAACTAAGGCTTCTAGTAATGCTAGTGAGCATGGCATTGTGTGTATGTATCAAGTTGAAGGGATCAATTTCTGTAATATATTGGCCAACTCCTCCCATTAGTGCCACAATCAAGTAAACATGCACTAAGAGAACTGAGGCCCTTACTAATTTTAGTGAGCATGAGAGAGAGTGTGTGTGGGAACCAAGTTGAAGGGTTACTTCAATTTTAGCCAACTCCTCTTGTGAGTGCTACATAGTCAAGTCAAAGGGACCAATTATACTTCATTGTTAGCTAGCTCCTCCCATGAGTGCCACATAATCAATTAAACATATAAACATACATTGAGAGAACTTGGGCACCTGGCAATGCTTGTGTTTGTGTGTGTGTCAATCCAAAGTGACCAATTTCACTTGAATGTTAGACAACTCCCATGAGCACACCATACATTTAGTTAACTTTGGCACTGCGTAATATTGTCCCCTAGAAAAGAAAACCTAGACACATGATTAGTTATGTGTGTGTACATGTGTATATGTACCAAGCCAAAGGGACCAATTTCACTTCAATTTTGGCCAATTCCTCTCATGAGTGCCACATGGTCAAGTAAACATACACTAAGTAAACTAAGGCGCCTAGTAATGCTAGTGAACATGACATTAGGTCCTCTACCATAACCAACCTGGACAAACACAATTAATTTGATCTTGTAGAGTTTCCTAGATTAATTCCATAAAACTTGATGGCAACAACAAAACTAACCTACAAGAAGTTAAGCTTGACAATGACTATTTTCTTGACAATAACCCTATCCCAGTAAACACTAAATCATTATTGCTTCCTTAGTAATTTACTTTCATCTATTATGTATCCCAATGACTTCCCTCACATTTGCCTCAACTCTAAGAGTTATTCCTACTAATAACATTGTGTTATTCATATCATCAAATACTAACCCCTTATTCACCCATCACTGCAAAAGCACTCATGCAACTCATGGATCACTTTGACCAATTGAAAGCAATAAATAACAAACAAATGCTTAAAATGTAAAAATAAGAGAGCATGATTGACAATAGTGCACAACAAATACTATGGGATATCCCTAATTGCTACCTCTGCGTTCCTCTTAGAAAGTAGGTAGGTATCCTCTACCAATACCTCCACCTCAAAACAAAGTCCTTTAAATCTTACAAAATGAGTCTTTGCCTCTTTAAATAGTAGCTATAGGCATTGGTTCTATAAACCCATTAATCACTAATAATGACATCAAAGAGCCTATCCATTACCTTAACTCCTTAAGAAATCTCAAGACTTTTATTAGATATGCCTTGAAGTCATATAACTAGTTATAACCTCATTCCATCTTAGGTTTTGAACTAATTAAATCTTTCCTCCAAGAAATCTAATCTACCTCATGACTTAAGGATGACTTGGGAAACATTGTGAATGCTAAACAACTCGAACATCAAATCACTAAGGACCTCATTGAACGAACATTGGCAAGCTCTAGCAAATAATGTTGGACACAATATGGAATATCACAAATTATTCAAAATTTTCATGGACTTAGAATCCAAACATTAAAACAAAGTACACCTATTATCCCCTAGGACTTAGATGAAGCATTTGAACAAGACAAACAATAGGGTTATCATGCGTACATTTGAGGAAACTTGATAACCCAAAAGCACTTGCTTGCTTACAAAAATGAAAACAAGCATACCATTGACCTCTAGTACTCATGATTTCACCTTTATTCTCATTATACCCTAAACACAAGTAATAAAAAGATAAAACAATCTTTTCTTTGTACCTACACCAAGATCTCCTTTCTAATTGTTAAGAAATGTGTTGTATGCCTTACACATAGAAAAAAATTATATTTTGTAAAGTTCTAGTCCATGTCAAAATGGTGGGGGAAGCTCAATATTCTTATAGGGCCTTTTTGTGTGTAACACGCAAACGCATTTAATGTTGGTGGCATGTTTGGCAGCCTTAACACTTTAAACCTTTTTGATTCATTCAATAAGCTTGAGGTAGATCAGGGCAACCTGTTGCTTGGGACTCTCCCATGACCTGGAGTCTTGGAGCACTTGGTCCCCATCCTTTACAACTGTTCTATATCAGTTAAAATAAAATTTAAAGAAATTTGCAGATGCCAAAACTGGAAGAGGGAAGAGAGAACAAGAGAAGACTACAAATTTTAGGGCATTTGCAGAACTCATATTTACAACTCATAATTGTTGCAATAAAGCATAGAAGGTTGACATACTTGTAGCCTACATAGTAGAACAATGATTTTTTTTCTTTGAGATATTTCGAGAAAAAGAATTTCTTTCATAGCAACATATTATATTTCAAGGAAGACACTGGAAGATAGGGAGGCTCTCTTCATCAGATATTGAAGTTTGAAGGACAGTTGGTTTGTCGCTTTCCTTCTGGTAAACTAAATGTTTCAAGAGGTCAGACGAACTAATTTCCAAAGTCCAATCCGCTGCCCAAACGACTCACTATCTGAGGGCGACAACACATGGTACAGACTCCAGCACAGTGCGTTGGCATCTTAGTGGTGCACTAGCATATGTACGAATAGAGAGTGTAAGCAATAGATACAAACATTAGAAAAAAGCTAATAGATTGATCAATAGAGTTTTATGCTATGACAAAATATGGAAATAAAACAGAATTGAAATACAACAAGAACACTTTAACTAGTCTATCTTTGAATTGACAAAGAAGGGCAAGAAAGTGATACCAAACTTTGTGCAACTTGATTCTTCAAATAACTCCAACTGAGGAGCACCTACACACACAAGACCAAGGAAAATGTTGATGCTATTTTTAGAGGATTGCCTCAGTCAGTCCCTCGTTTTGGTGTTTCCACCTCCATGGACAACCAGATAGCAACAATGTATAGAAAGATGATAAAGAGATGTATAGAAATGGAAATACCAAGCAACACAAGCAAGTATGCTACTACGCAAGTACGATGATGCAAGAGTGAGTGTAATGGTGGATATCACCTTCATAGCCACATGCTCTCAAGGCAAGTAGAGGAAGGCGTAAGCTTGCAAGTTCTCCAACACCAACACTGTCGCAACAATGGAGAGAAGGAGCAAAGAAAGCAACAACTTGCAACTACAATGGAGCTTGGAAGTGTGACGATGGAGTTGAAAGTAAGTGTGTAGATTGAAGCCAAGAGTGAATTGATCAAAGAAGGAAGAATCAATGAAAGAATGAAGCATTTGAAAGGTGAAATGGAGGAAAAAGAGTCATTCTACGTTGGTCAAGGAAGCAGGAGGCACCCAATGGAGAAACGTAACACCTTTGCAGATTCGAGAGGCAAGAATCATGTTAGGACGACAATGCACTGCATAGATGTTTGCACGACATGCACACATCCTTGACCAAATTTCTCCATTGACACGCAAGCAAGCTACCAGGTGGACAGGAAAAGGGTGGCAGATGTGGAATTACATCATCGAATTTGATTTTCTAAGGTAAGAGTGATGTAAATGTGGAATTTGCCTACGGGTGCAAATTCATGCCATTACATTTTTCCCCCACTTTAGCAAGCATATGTGCTAGTGAATGCGAGGTAAAGTAGAAACAAGTTGAAGAGAATGTACCTGAACCGTCGAGGAAGCAAACTGTAATTTGACATACTCGGGCACAAGAGAGAGAGAGAGATGGTGCATAGGTACTCGATCTTGAGGAGATTTGAACAAAGCATCGCAGGTGCTATGTCCTACGGAAGGTGAACAAAAGGCTTTGTAGGTGCGCAGTCTAATAGAATTGGTTCCACGGGTGCTCGTCCCGTAGAAGATGAACAAAGTTTCTACAGGTGCTTGGTCTTGCAGAATGAAAGTGCTTCACGGATTCTCGATCTTGCAAAGGGGGTGTCACAAGTTCTCAGTCCTACAAGGCCTAATGTGAAAGGACTCCCCAGGTGTTTGATCCTCCAAGATTGATTGTAAAAGCAACTTCATAGGTGCTTGGTCTTGCAAATAAACATGTTAATCCATAGACAAAACATGTCAAATAGAAAAATTCACATAGATAGGAAGTCATACCACAGAACAAGTAATTGAAGGAGAAGCTTTCAAAGGGGTCCCTTGGGAACCCTTTAAAATAGCAGGGGGTCTGTGTAGAGGGACACATCGTTTGGAAAGTATAACGTTTTTCACAAATGATTCTAGCATCAAGGAATCCTTTTGAAAGATCTCTTTT